>JAHFWG010001163.1:0-15995 GCA_020233015.1 Callinectes sapidus | reverse complement strand
TAATATAAAATATATATATATATATATATATATATATATATATATATATATATATATATATATATATATATATATATATATATATATATATATATATATAGGTATGTACAGTATGTACGAGTGGTCGATAGATATATAGATGTTACACATACACATAGTACATACATACATACATACATAAGTACTTACATGTAGAGAAAAATACATTAATAAGTAGACCCAGTGAAATAGTTCCTTCAGGTACTAGTCTCAGCAGTAACTGTAAACAAGCAAACTACCACGTAACAAGACACTGGGGAGATGACCACCGCAGTGCTGCAAAACGCCTGCTCTCTCTGACTTCCGTTGCCTGCCAGACACAGGGTGCCAGTGCCAGGCGTCCATCACCTGACTGGAGAGCAAACTGACTAGTTGACACGTGGCTTTGTGGCATGCATGACGGGGCGATGACAAACTTTTTTGCCTCCTGGAGAATATAACAATGGATTCCGGAACTTTCTGTAATCATCGCCACGCACACTGCGCCACTCGTCTTGTCACCTGCACCTGGCACAGACGAGGTTTTTGGTGACGTAGCGGTGCAGAGCGGTGCTGCCGGAGTGCCGGGGACTGCCTTGCACTTCCCTTCCTTTTGATACTCATTATAGCCGTCTCATCTACTGCTGCTGCTCCTTTACATCCTCAGACACCTCTTGTAATTTCATCACGCCAACCTTTGTCCCAGATAATAGGTTATTGAGTTCACCACACAATCTATCAGGCTGAAATAATGCCTCCGTGATTAATTATTCATTGTATCAGGCTACTGTATTGCGAACTAAGGACCCTGCAGGTTATTAGGTTACTCGACCATGCATTTCATAAAGGAATTCGACGCATGGAAAGCATAATTGTCTTGATGAAGTGTTGAGTCTTCTAATGCACGAAAACTGTATCAGTTCTCAGGCTTGTCAGCTGATTGTCAGGAGATAAGAACACATTGGATTGAGGAAAGGCGCAAAATGAAGTCAAGTTACTACACACTTGTAAGACCATATGACCTATTTCTCTCTCTCTCTCTCTCTCTCTCTCTCTCTCTCTCTCTCTCTCTCTCTCTCTCTCTCTCTCTCTCTCTCTCTCTCTCCCCAGCTTCCTCGGTCTCCTCTTCCCCTTCCTTCTCGTCTTCCTCACCTTCCTCCTTCACTTCCTCGGTTTGCTCCCGCTCCTTCCATTTCACTCGCTCTCAACCACTCACACCAACTTCTTTCTTTAACTCTCCTCCGACTTCCCTTCTTTCCCCTTCACTCAACCACCACCAAACACCGCTGCCTCTTCTACTTTCTCCTCCTCTATCTCTTCTTCTTCCTATTTCTCTTCGTCCTCCTCCGTAAGCCATAAACACGTGGCTGTGATTCAATCTTCCCTGTTTTTCAAGCTGGTTATAGTCCTTCAATACTTTTAACTGAATAGAAAACATTATCCTTCCATATAACGTTGCCTGTCCTTGCTTTGCCTGGAGATACACAGTTTGATGTATAGGTACGTACTTTCCGTCAGTCTAATCCTCTTTTTTTCATAACCAAGGATGTATAGTACAAAAAATAGGTAAAGATGTCTTGGTGCCTCCGACCCACCACAGCATCTCCTTACTGAAGAAAAAGTATCAGATAGAATATTCTCTCCCTCCTCGAGTTTTTGGAATAATTTATACACCTTCACGTTTTTACCCGTCTTTCCTTCACTCTTTCCTACCTCCTCCTCCTCCTCCTCCTCTTCAAACTCCCCTCCTTCCCCTCCTCCCCATCCTAACCACCACCCCCTCCCCTCCTACACCGTGGTGGCAGGTGGCGGCAAGAAACAAACACCAAGTAATTGAACGATGTTATCTGAGACGCGACGAAGCTTCAGTACCTGCCGCGTCTTCCTCCTTCGAAAGAGGCAGAGGCGCTGAAAAACTCAAGTGACATTCCCATCGGCGTTTTTATTTCCCAAAGAATGACCTTCGATGAAACTGCGGGCGGGGGGAGGCAAGGCAGAAAAAATGTAGTACGTTCCATCCGCGTCGGGAGAGAGGCGGGGAAAAGGCTGGCGAGTTTGGTAAGCCTCGTAGCTCCCAGGGGACGAGGAATCAGATGTGAGGGACGATGAGGGACGGCAAAGGTAAGGGAAGAAGGCCAAGGGAGGATATCCGGGAGATGTTTATAATTCATAGGTTCCTCTACTTCATAGGAGGCTGCGGAGGCGGGCATGACAGCCGGCTAGGGACGTTTGTGGTGTGGGAATGAGAGGGATGAAGGAGAGATGAAAGTAAAGGAATGTACAGGAAGGTAGATGGAAGGTACAGCGATAACGGAGGATTAGGGAAATAAAACAACGTAGTATGGGATAAAAATGGAGTTAATGCTAGAATAGAGAAGCTGTGGAGATTGCCATGCATGGGAAATTACGTACAAGGAAGGAAGAAACTACAACAACAAAAATAGGAGATAAAAGTAAAGGAATGTACAGGAAAGTATAAGGAAGTACAGCAATAACGGAGGATTAAAGGAATAAAGAGCATAGTATGTAGTAAAAATGATTGACAATGCGAGTAAGAGAAGCCGTGGTAAATTGACATAGAGAGTTTACATACAGGAATAAGGGAGGAAGACTCGTATAATAGAAGACGAGGGGAAGAAGAGGAGTAGGAATGGTGGAATGTTAACAGCTGGAGGGAAAGAGATGCCAGTGGTAGGCTGAGGAGTAAAGGGGAAGGGAAGTGATGATTAGAGAGACGGATGAAGAGATACGAGTGGTGGTGAAGATGAGGAGAGTGAGACAGTGGGAGAGACTGGAAGTGAGGTGAGGAGGCAGTAAAGAAGAAAAGGTAATTACAAGCAGAATAAATAACAAAGTGTATAAAGAGGCTCTTATTAAATACTAGGTGGAAAAACAAGGGGATTACACTCAAATTAAGTTATCTAAGTGTGACAGGAATAAGTGAGGAGAAAAATGATATTCTTGCCCTGTATTTATATATATAACGATGATTAATAAACAAAAAACATGGAAACGGTAAACAGGGAAATGCAAAAATGCCAAGTAAATAAAGGAAAAATGTCTGAAATAGGAACAGGGGAAAAAAATCATTAAATTTCTCTCTGTACTCATACGAACATGGTGCAAGTTTAATCTTAGCTTAAATTACGAAAGAAAATTATCCGAACATTTTCTCTTCCCTCACTAGATTTCAAATGAGCTTCCTGCCAACTCTCAGTGGTGAGTTAAAACCTGCCGACCAGCTGTTTCCTAAGTAATCTCAACTCCGTAAGGACTTAAAGAGGACTTACCACTCAAGCATGCACGCTCCCCTCCCTCCACTTATCCTTTTTTCCTTTTTTTCTTCCCTCCACACCTGATGGACACCTGCGATTTATAGACAAACACACACACACACACACACACACACACACACACACACACACACACACACACACACATTCAGATTCAGATATTTATTGACCAAAAAATAAAGATATTACAAAAAATATGTAAAACCAAATATTTGTATGGGCCCCCCAAAAAAATAAATAAACGAAAAAAATCAGCCAGCCTAAAACCACACACACACACACACACACACACACACACACACACACACACACACACACACGCACGCACCCACACACGCACTCCACCTTCCTTTCTAATCTTCCTTTACCACCAAAAATATAAGTTAATAAGATGACGTAAACTTCCCAGATGTTTAATTAAACCTGAGCACCTGAACCAAAGTTACCTGACGACGGTGAGGAAGTGTATTGTAATCAGCGGCTTTCCTAACCCACTAATTTGCACGATGACTTGGAATTCTCGTTCAGTTATGACGTAGGAAGTTATGGCAATGTGGCGCAGACTTGGCAACATTGAATTATTCTTTTTTAGTTTATTCTCTATCCTAAATCATGACGAACGTACTCCACTGTGTTATATATTACGCTTTTCTCCTTCGTATTTCTACGGTACTTTCACTTTCTCTTTGTTTTTTCCTTTTTTTATACGGTTATCTTTTTTTAGCGTTTTTTTCCAAATCTCGGATCTGCCTCATTTTTTTCTTTCATTTTTTTCCTCGTCTTCCATTTCCCACATCCTCTTAACATGTTGTATCTTGTCTTAATTTTCGCTTATATCTTTCTTCCCCCTTTTCTCTCCGCTCGTTCTTCTTCTTTATCCTCTATTTTGTCTTCATTTCTCTTACTTTTCTTTCACTTCATCTTGCTTCCTCTCCCGACTGCTAATTTGCTTTCCCTCCTTTATCTTTCTTTTTTTTCTTTCTTTCTTATTTATCTTACTCTTCCTCCTGATCCCACTTTAGTCTCTCTCTCTCTCTTTCTCTCTCTCTCTCTCTCTCTCTCTCTCTCTCTCTCTCTCTCTCTCTCTCTCTCTCTCTCTCTCTCTCTCATGTTCACCCTACCTCAAAAAAACAACTCCCTCCAGAAACAAAGAAGCGGACACCTTTCATTTGTGACCCTCTAATGACCTCTTCCCTCCTCCAGCAGCGTCGCCTCGCCAGCAGGGCAACGCAGCATCGAGTCCTCCCAATTCCCGTGTATCTGTCGTAAACCCAGGATCCAATTTCATATTTCTCTGCCACAGGATCCCACCACACGCGACCGACCACTACCACCAACACCACAACCGCCCACCGCCCATCTCTTTCTCGTGTTGCCGCCCTTCTCTTCCTCCCTCACTCCCTCCCTTCCTACCTCCCTCCTCCCTCCCTCCCCTTGTCCCTCCTTTCCTTCCCATCCTCAATTGTGGAGTCCGCAATGGTTGGAAAAAATGTGAGATTCAACAGTCAGCTTAATTTTACATGAGATGATGTAGTATTTTCATATTTGTGTGCTATCAAACTTCTAAATACTTTTTTGGGGGGGAAACCGGCATCTCAGTAAGACTTTTTATTTTTACCATTATTTAATTTGTCCTTCGTTTATTTTTCTTCCTACATAAAAAACTACAAAGAAATATAGCATTAGTTAAATACTGTGGACATTATATAGAATTTGAATGGATGATGAAAGTTAAAGGGTTTAGGGAAGGTTAAAGGGCTCTGTAAGACTTTTTATTTTTACCACTATTTAATTTGTCCTTCGTTTATTTTTCTTCCTACATAAAAAACTACAAAGAAATATGGCATTAGTTGAATACTGTGGACATAATATAGAATTTGAATGCATGATGAAGGTTAAAGGTTTTTTTTAGTCCAGTTCAGTTACAAAATTGACATAAAACTGTAAATCGTGCCACACGTGGAAGAATCAACTGTGTTTTGGTGCGATTCACTTTCCAGGATGTTTGTGTAAGTTTCTATTTATATCGTGATTTCCAACGTCTCCATTGAGTTCGTGTTTTCTTCCTTGAAAATAGAACCCAACCTTTCATGCTTTGGTTCTTTTTTCGAGATGTGTCTGTGTAATGAACCACAGCTCTTTCACACACTGAGATTCTATAACAACTGCAAACTTGTACCTGCCGCGTCGTGTCTTTTGTTGTTTTTTTAGAAGTCGGTGTGTCTCATATTATCCGATCCTTTCGTCGCGGCACTGTTCCGCCCGTCACAATATCTCTGCAGGACAAATAATACTGGCTCGATTCCAATCAGGGTTTTCTAGATTTCTATGGAAATCAGTGGAACATTTTTCTAGTTAAACATGTAGCAAAAGACTAGAAATAAATTAAGAAATATTGATAATCTACTTGTTAATATTCAGTTTGCAATATTTTTTATAAAGCGCGCATCATAAAAACATGTGGACCCTGTCACCATGAACACCTCGGATTAACTTTTTTTTTTACCAAACAAGTACAGTGCATCAAGATGTCACGAAAGACGATTTTAGAATACGCATCTCCAGAAATTAAGGAAGCCCATACCAAGTTCTGCATCACAACAGGCAGCGACCTCCGGCTGTTTTGATGAAGGACTCGCTATGTGTTTTCCAGTGTTCTGGAGGTGCATAGTCTGAAACCGACTCTAGCGACACATTGTGATACACCGTACTGCTACATAACACTATTCGTGAATGTTTATGTTTACAGTATCCACAATCTGGTGATGCACATTGTACAGCACAGTTATAAGGTAAATACGGCAAGTAATGTTTTATCTGGCAAATCCCGGAGAAAAGTATGATTTGTGCTGCACAGGTACTGTGATTACTGAAACCTGGATACTATTCACCTAAGATTCTTTCCGGCCTCGAGATAATAGTGGTGCAAGCGACGTAATGTAAAACTCTTCACTTAAACTAGGAAAGAAGATTGGTAAAAACGCCAATGTCTAACGAAAACCATTGACAGCAGGAAAAATGTGATATTTTCATATCTGCCCATCTACTTGTCCATCTTCTTATGCTTGATGTCGGAAGGAGGCAGGCCAAGGTCAACAAAAATTCATCTATCTATCTATATATCTCTATCTTTTTGTCCATCTATCTGCTATTTCATCAATCCATTTATTTAGCCTTCACCGGATTGACATTTGTATTAACATTTATGCAAGTTATTCTCGTTAGACAATAAACTACTTTTGGGTGAAGAAAGTTATCATTCACTTTCCCTATTCTGTCACTGCCACTGTTTTGAGGGTCAGGTTCTGTGTTTACATGGGTCAGTCCTTGTTCTCTGTGGCACCTCGCCAGCAACGCCGTTATGTGGAGCTGGTGAGCTTGTCTGTCAACTTTGTTGCCTAAAAGTTATTTCATGTTTTATTACAAAGAACATTTACTGGCCAGAAACGAAATAATTTTGTGGCGTAATAAGACACAAGTGTCATTCATGTCATGGAACAAACATTTTTCACTCAAAGCATATTACAACTCAGACTTCTTTCTCCTAAATTGTCTTCCAGCCTGATTGTCCTTCGGCATGGACTAAAAGCATCTTAACCTACAACAGAGCAGGCAGAGTAACAATAATACAGCTTTTTAGAGCAAAACTCCCAACAATCCCTGAAGTGTTATTAACCAAAGCTCTCGGAATACCTTTCCTGCATCTATACTAAACATTTCCTCATAAAATACTTCCCATCACCACCGGGAAGCTCACCTTTCATACCTCCCTCGTAAGCCTCGCCACTATACACGATGAGGACTTAAGAGAAACTTTACCCAAAAATCGCTCCTAAGCTGAAACATTGTTGTGGATATCGAGATATGAGGAGAGAACTGCCAGGTGTTCCGTGCCACCTTCAGACTTCTACTCGAATAATGATTTACATATGATTTTCATCAGCACTACTAGCACGAGAAATACATTCCTAATGTTAACCAACCAGAAATTATTAGAATACTCACGCGTTTAAATCCGATTACCTCTTCATATCTGACGACGTAAAAAATTCTTCATTACAACAATTCACAGACATTCTAAAGGTAGTGGTGGTGTTTTCATAACAATAGTGAAAGACATAGCAAACAGGGAGAATCGGTCAAAGTTATACATTCCAACGCATTCCAAGAGTTACCACCCATAGTTTGTAGCAGAGCCTTTCATACGAAACCCCGGCGGTGGCGCGAGAAAGTAATCGCCACTGATAAAGCTGCGCAGTTACTTTTCTCTTGCAATTACCCAATCTTTTCACGCTTTGGTAATAACTGCCGGGGTAGACAGGTGGCGGCGTGCGAAAATTACCTATAGACAATGAATTAAAAAATGACAAGCAAAGTTAACCATTTGTACACATGTAGTAGAAGGAATCAGTATGTGGAAAGTGCCTTGAGAGAGAGAGAGAGAGAGAGAGAGAGAGAGAGAGAGAGAGAGAGAGAGAGAGAGAGAGAGAGAGAGAGAGAGAGAGAGAGAGAGAGAGAGAGAGAGAGAGAGAGATTAAATTCAGAGGTTAAAAAAAGTATCTCTTTTTTGTTGTTTTTCGCGTTCTATTTACTCTAGTTTCCGAATACTACCAAAACAGCTAAACGGTAGCGGTAAAACAACAACTAAACCACCACCACCACCACCACCACCCCCAGCAAAACTTGTCTTCTAATTCAGGACCAAAACATTACACGTGGCGTAAAATAAACAAGGAGATCCACCCGCTACCTCCACCGCCCGCCTGTTCGTCTGTCTGTCTATCCATCTATCTGTCTGTCTATCTGTCTGTCTATCCCTGCATCAAGATTTTCCAATTTCAAAGAGGACTTTTTTTTCTCCGTCCCATCTGAAGTTTGGATGAGTTTCACCTGTTGGAATAACAATGAGGCAGACTACGACTGTTGGACGACTGACAAAGGCTCAATCGTGCCTAATGAGAGCTGATAGTGGGCTGGCGTTGAGTGGCCTGATGAGGGAGTGCGTGTGCTTGTGCGCGTGTCGTAGGGCGGGTGTGAAGGCTCAATTTTCTAACAAGTATTCTTCTTTTCTGTCTCTCAGTTTTAACTTTATATATTCCGCGCAAAATGTGTGTGTGTGTGTGTGTGTGTGTGTGTGTGTGTGTGTGTGTGTGTGTGTGTGTGTGTGTGTATACGTCCACTATATGCAAGAGGGGGGAAAGCCGGCCAAGGGCAACAAAAACTATTAAAAAAAAAAAAAAGTAGCACAGGCAGTCCCGTCAGGTGTGTACATCTTTCACGGCCGCGGAACATTTGTTTATCACCGGCATGGACTGTAGCGCAATATCGTGGGTGAGGGCCCGGGGTGGCGTGCTCTATGTCTCTATTTCTCACTCTGACAAGCGGAGCAGGTGACGGGCGGCCCTTGTGACGCACGGATCAATTTGGCTGCACGAGAGATGAAGATTGTAATACCCACCCAACGGACTTGCAATAACGAGATAAAATAAACCTTAAAAAAATAACGATTCACTCAATATAAATAAATGAGGAAAATAGGAACATAAGTAGAGTCTGGTGTCTCAGGGGACTGTGTAAATGGGTGTTTGAGGTCGCCAAGAGACTAGAGAAGAAGTAATATATATTTCTCCACCTCTAGTCCCGCCACCTTAACTCACCCGAAAGTGTTCCCGGGGCCATTTGGAAGGTGGACGGGGCACGGAAGACAGTAATTAAGACCGAAACACACGTCCGGCGCTATCTCCGGAAGAAAATCCTGAAAAATAAAAGAGGTAACCTAAAATGTCTCCAGTGCACAGAAATCGCTTCTCAGACGTAACAGTACCAATCGCTAAGGACTCAACTAATTGCCCTCTTCACAATGGTTGTTTGCATCTAGCAAGCCGAGTTATTCAAAGGGAAGATGGAAGATGGAGGAGGAAGAGGAGGAGGAGGAGGACGAACAAGAGGACGAGGAAGAGGAGGAGAAGGACGAGAACGCAGAGGAGGAGGAGGAGGAAGAGAAGGAAACGTAAGCTACATTGTACTGTTGTATCTTAAAGGCCACATAACCAACACTACCGGTGCAGCATCTCCATTGTTACCGCCACCGCCACCACCACCACCACCACCACAACAACAACAATGACCACCAGCCGCCACACAGAAGCCAAGCAACTTCATCCATCCCCCGGCCGCTCCATCACCATTTCAGGATTTAAAGGAAACAGGCAGTGTGGAAACGGAACCTGAGTTTTCCTTCCTCTAGGCAGACACGCCTCAAAAAATGAAATGAATAAATAAAAACTTAAAAAAAGAAGTATATATGTGAAAAAGAGTAGGAAAAGGGGAAAAAATGTGAATTAAAGGGGATGGAGGTTTTTACCCAGCACACACACACACACACACACACACACACACACACACACGGGCACACACACACACACACACGGGCACACACGCGCGAAATTAAGCCTGTCGGAAGAAACTGAACGAGAGACAGAGAGAGCGAGACCTCGTTACATCGACCCACTGAAAGGAACAGGCAAAGGATGAACATAGTAAGAGGAGGAGGAGGAGGAGGAGGAAGAGGAGGAGGCGGAGGTGGAGGAGGAGGAGGAGGAGGAGGAGGAGGCAAAAGGATCCAGTGGGTGGCAAGAACAGAGGGGGTGGGGTGAGCTAGGGCGAGGCCTGGTGTGTGTTGACTCAGGGCGACATAGTACTGCTGGTCTAAAGCTTCTTGGCAGTAAAGTAAAGTGTGTTAGAGGAACTTGCGACTCCCGGGTGTTTGTTTTGGAAGTTGTCGTGGATGCTGGGTGACTAAGGTGACGTGGGGTGAAGAGGGTGGCAAGGGTGATGTTGTTCTCAGGATGTGGGTGTCCGTGTGGATGTGCTGCTCTAATGTACCGAGGCTGAATGAACGGGAATAACTCTCGCAGCTGTACGAATGGAAATGGACGTGTGAATAGTGGAGAGTTGTTTTCCGGTGCGGTGTATTGTTAGTATGAGGTAAAGGTATGAATAGGTGATGCAGAAAGGGCTTACCTCCGCCTCCACCGTGCTTTTTATCACCACTTATACTGATACCGATTCATGACGGAAGCCGAACTAAAAAGCGTGAGTGAAAACGGACTTAAATCCTTCACTACAATACGAGACAATCAACAACATCAATAACAATCCGTGAGATATTTATTAGCATCTGCGAACAAAAAAATGCATGAAAAAAGAGTATATTTTGCAATTTCTACCCCGTTTAAACATTCTAGGTAACTATGGAACAAGTAAAGATGTAGTAGAGTGACCAGATGGAAGGATGGAGCAAACAGCAGTGAAAGGGTTAAAAAAAAGAGTGTGTGGAGAGAGACGGAGAGAGACAGAGAAGGACGAACAAACAGAAAGTGAAACGTAAAGTGGAGGAAGCAGACGATAACAAGACGAGTCCTCTGGAAACTGAACCAGAACTGAGTGGAGGAATTAAAATGAAAAATGAAGCCCCGGTGAAACACGAGGCTAAGAGCGAGGAGGACGGGAAACTGAAGCTGGAGTGCAAGGGAGGAAAGTAATGTATCCTGCCATTAATCTGCGCGAGGCTAAACATTTCTTCTTCCGACGAGACAATGCGTTTCCTGGATGCGAGTTACGGAAGTGAAGATTCTGGGGGCTATTCGATTATTGTGTGTGTGTGTGTGTGTGTGTGTGTGTGTGTGTGTGTGTGTGTGTGTGTGTGTGTGTGTGTGTGTGTGTTGGGGACAGGAGATGTAGATGTGTGTACAGCGGTAGTGTCAACAGTGTAGCCGTAGTGGTAGTAGTAATAGTAGCAATAATAGTAATGGCGGTGCTTCGTAACAACAGCAGTGTTCTTGGCGGCGATGACAGTAGCAATAACAGCAGAGCAAGCTGAATAAGTTGTCCTGAGAGAGACAGTAACAGTAGTGCGGGTATCGTAAACAGTAGAGACCTGGTGGTGGTGGTGGTGGTGGTAGTTGTCTTCACCACACACACTCTCCTGGCGTCCTCACTCAAGGTCAAAGTTTTAACGAGTCGCCTCTGTCCACTAACTAAGCAATTATAGGGGAGGGACACAGGCTCACTTGTGTACACTTCCACTCAAGGTAATTCAATTTCTGGCATTAATTTCCCTGTCGCTTACTGGACAGAGCACCAATCACAGTGCGTATTATGTGAGCGGAGGGCTTTTTTTCCCTCCCATGTTTGCAGTAATAATATTAACAGTAGCACCGTTAGTATTGATCACGGTGGTGGTGGTGGTCGTAATAATGATAATAAATAATAATAATAATAATAATAATAATAATAATAATAATAATAATAATAATAATAATAATAATAATAATAATAATAATAATAATAATAATAATAATAATAATAATAATAATAATAATAATAATAATAATAACAATAACAATAACAATATAACACAGTCTGACATCACGAAAACATCATAATACATAATAAGACCACCACCACCACCACCACAAACACCATTACCACCACCACCACCAATACTACCACTACCACATGATCCCTTCCTTTTACGAGTATACCGAAGCAAAATATGCCACCACAACATTCTTAGAATACCTCCCAGACCATTATGAAGGTTTAATTAAGAGGAGCAGTTTCCTCTCGGGTGGGTTGGCCAGGTAAAGGGGGGTGGGTGGAAGGACGGAGCGGGAGTGGGAGGGGGGTAAATTAGTCAGCAAGGTAATCAGGTCCCTTGTTTACTGGGGTGGAGTAGAGAGTTGTTTATGGGATGTGTGGAATCTCTGGAGGTTAAACATGAGGAAAATGGATGGACTGATGAGATGAAAGCCACAGGTACGGACTCACAGGTGATGGCGGTAAGGGTGAAAGTAATAGGAGAAAAAAATACAGGTGACTGGAGAAGGTAAAAGTAAAAGTACGAAAAAAAAAAATGGAACGAAGGAAGAAAAGAAGGACAAGAAGTGAATAGAAGAAGAAGAAGAAGAAGAAGAAGAAGAAGAAGAAGAAGAAGAAGAAGAAGAAGAAGAAGAAGAAGAAGAAGAAAGAAAGAAAGAAAGAAAGAAAGAAAGAAAGAAAGAATAAAATAGAACAAAAGAACAAGGAAAATAAGAACAAAAAGGTGATGAGAGAGAGAGAGAGAGAGAGAGAGAGAGAGAGAGAGAGAGAGAGAGAGAGAGAGAGAGAGAGAGAGAGAGAGAGAGAGAGAGAGAGAGAGAGAGAGAGAGATGATGGAAAGTGAGAAGCATTGTGATGGGGAAGAGAAAGAATGTCACTTATGTTAGAAATACATTTACGAAAAGTGCTTTATTAACCCCTTCAATAATGAGAAACGTTTTTACATATATTTAGTTTACTGTTTTACGATTTTATATAGGTTCAGAAACTCATGTGAGATTAGAATGGTGAAGACTCTGGCCATTAATATTCTGAACTCCATAGACCCTTCCTAATGTCAATAGAATAGTCTAGTCATGCCCAATACTCGTTGTAAAAATGTGTCCCAGTACTGAAGTGGTTAAGTAGGGGCGCCGACTGTACACCCACTCAGAAACCATTATTAATTGCATTTACTAATTAACACGAGAGGAAAGAGAGAAGGGAGAGGATAGAATTCCTTCCACCTCCACCCCTCCTCCCCCCACCCTCCTATTAGACAGCATTGGTAAAAGAGTCAAGCGTAGTAATCCCTCCATTTATTGCCTCGCCAGCCGTGAAAAAAGGATCAGTCACTCCTCTCGTGTATTGCTGATGCTAAAAAATATGGAGTGTTACATGTATTTATGATTCTCCCCTCAGAATTTTGGTCCTCTCTCTCTCTCTCTCTCTCTCTCTCTCTCTCTCTCTCTCTCTCTCTCTCTCTCTCTCTCTCTCTCTCTCTCTCTCTCTCTCTCTCTCACGTCCCATAATTTAATAGTATGTCCTTTTCATCTTACTCTGGTACTGATGCTCTCTTATCCTCCTCCTCCTCTTCCTCCTCCTCCTCTTCCTCTTCCTCCTCCACCACCACCACCACCTCCTCCTCCTCCTCCTCCTCCTCCTCCTCCTCCTTTCCCTTTAAACAATTTTTCGTTTCCTTTTTCCTTTCCTTCACCACAAACGTCTCTTTCCTTCCTTCTTTCCTTCTTTTACACAATCCTCTTCTTCTTCTTCTTCTTCCTCCTCCTGCTACACCTCCTCCTTCCTGTCTCTCGTTGTCGTTGTCGTCATCCTCCTCCTCCTTCCTGTCTCTCGTTGTCGTTGTCCTCGTCCTCCTCCTCCTCCTCCTCCTCCTCCTCCTCCTTCCTGTCTCTTGCTCTCCCTTCAGTCACAGCCTCGTACATGACGCCAACAGATAAATCATGTCAATCAGTCATATCAGTCATGTCACTTTTTTTCTCACCTTTACTGACACCTCGATGCTCTTTCCCTTGACACCTTACCTGCACACACACACACACACACACACACACACACACACACACACACACACACACACACACACACACAGTACCATCTGATTGATTGAAATACACTGAAAGGTAAAACGGAGCCTCAGGTTATCCAAACAGCTTTTCACGTAGAATACTCAACGCAATACAACAACACAACACTCCATATAGCAGCACAACACCACACACACACACACACACACACACACACACACACACACACACACACACACACACACACACACACACACGGGGAAATACACAGACCACTTCACACGCCCATTGAGATGAATGCAAACAATATGACCAATTAAAGTGATTCATCTGCAGAAGTTTATGATTGTTAGACATTTCTGTGTCCTCCTCCTTTGTTTCTTCTTCTTCCTCTTTCCTCGTCACCTTTCCTGTCTTCCCTCCTCCCGTCGAACCTAAGCTAATGTAACTTAACCTAATCTAAACGCTATCTTGATCAAATAGTACTGTACATTTCTCTTATCCTCCTTCTCTCTTGTTTTTGCGTCTTTTTT
The DNA here is from genome assembly GCA_020233015.1 of Callinectes sapidus. Taxonomy (NCBI): domain Eukaryota; kingdom Metazoa; phylum Arthropoda; class Malacostraca; order Decapoda; family Portunidae; genus Callinectes; species Callinectes sapidus. Next base: position 1,742 of record JAHFWG010001163.1, on the reverse strand, counting down.
CCTTCTTTTTTTATATTTTCTCTTTTTTCTCCTTTATTTCTTCTATTCTGCCTTTCACCTCTTCTCCCTTTCCTTACATTTGTTTTTTCCTCCCTTCCTTGCATATATCCCTTGTGTGTATGATGAGATGCACTCCTATATCCTACCTTTTCTTTTCCTCCCTTCCTCTCTCCCTCTCCCTTCTTCCCTCCATCCCGTGACATATCTACAAAAACCCATGCAGTCCTTTACCCTCCCCTGGTCCTACTTCTCTTTCCCTCCCTCCCAAACCACCCTTCTTCCTTCCTGCCTTCCTTCCTTCCTTCACGCCGTCCCTCTCCCTCCCTCCCCACTCGTGCTTCTAAATTTCAGTGGTAAATAAATCCCAAATATTAGCTAAGTGAAGGATGTGTATTATTCCTCGAGTGTTATTTGTATTATCGGTATGACAGGCGGCGCGGGAAGTGATAAGCCGTGTTCGTCTGTTTCAGGGATTTAGCGAAGCACTCATGCCGCCCTGGACTCTATTGGACAACATTGACATGCTCTGAATATTTCACTCGTTGTACTGACACGTCAAACAAACAACTCGATGGAAAAATGCGTTTCGAGAGATGTATTTTTTTTGTCTATTATCTTTACTTATACTGGAATTAGACAGTGAAGCTGCATTTATTAGGTTAAGATAGTTAGATTTGGTCAGGTTAGGATAATTCAGGTTAGATAAGGTTAGATAAGGTTAGGTTAAGTCTGGGTAGGGTAGCTTATGTTAGATTAGGTTAAGTTACGTAAGGTTAAGTTAGATTATATTAAGATAGTTTACGTGAAACCTGATAATATTAAGAAAGGCGAATCAATTAACCTCAACGAAGTATTAATTTTATTAGTTAATTTACATTATGCTGGGTCATATTAAGTTTATATAGGTTAGGTTGTGTTATACAATAAGGCAACTTTGATGGATTAAGTAACATTAGATCAAACTATAATATGGGTTGATGAAGTTAGGTGTGGTCAGGTCAGCTTAGGTTAGAACAAGTAAAGTAACTGAACGTAACAAAACCTAACCTAGTTCACCACAACCTGACCAAACTCACTGCAAATAAAGACGTGCCTCGTATTAACAGAGATTCTTAAGTATGTAACATTTTTCTTAGACGAATTTCTAGTCTTAAAATCCATCTTAACTTCCTAAACTTGGTGTTGTACTTGAACCATTATCTCATCAGCAGTAAATTTGAAGATGTTGACCAGATCATGGCTAAAGGGCAACACCATTTCAGGGAACTTAAGATAAATTTTAAGACAAGACATCCATCTAAGAAAAAGTTACAGATTTAAGAACCTTTGTTAATGAGGGCCCGAGACGAGTGATCTTTCCATTACCCAGTATGCCCCACCTGTACTTCATAACATGCAGGTAACACCCCAGTACAAAGGAGACTCGCATGTACTACTTCCCTCCATTAAATGTCCTATAATAAGCAGGTGATATGTAGTACAGAGGGATGAGGTGGGTGGGGGCTGTTTCCCTTCACTAATTGGACAACTCAGTAAAAATAGGGTGAGGGGAATGGCAATAAGGAAGAGCTGCTTTGACAGACTGATGCTCGTAGGCTCCTTCCCGCGTGAATGCCTTCCCCACATACGCGCTATTGCTTCTCAACCAAAGCATGAAAATGGGAAAAGTTATAATTGTTGGAAAAATTACACCTGCTCTCTCTCTCTCTCTCTCTCTCTCTCTCTCTCTCTCTCTCTCTCTC
>JAHFWG010001023.1:12425-29925 GCA_020233015.1 Callinectes sapidus | reverse complement strand
GATACATTTTCACTTTTATTCCTGTTATCACAATACTCCTCCTCCTCCTCCTCCTCCCCCTCCTAGTTACTATTAGTCTCAACAAACAGCCTAATAAGGACCTCAGACTTTATTGTTGTTTATCTTCCTTTGTATTCCTTTGTATTCCTCCATCTACCACCACCACCACCACTCACTCCTATGTGTTCCTTCCCCCCCTTCAGATGTATCACTGGCAGAGCGAAGGGAGCAAGAAGTCCTCGGTGGATGACATGGTTCTCCTCACCAAGATCACTGAGGACGCCATCACAGACAACCTCAAGAGACGCCTGATGGAGGATAAGTTAGTAGCAGTGCAGGGAAACGGAAAGGCCTGAGCTGGGATAACATTTCGAAACCTTTGGCTCTGTCTGATTCATGCTCGATTTTTTAACCCCTTCAGGACGGTGACGCTTTTTCATATTCATTCTGGGTACTTTTGGGAGATTTTGTATAGCTTCAGACACTCATGTGGGGATTAAAACAGTGCAGACTCTGGCCATTGATCTTCTGACAGCCATACGCCCTTCCTAATGTCATTAAAAGCGTCTAATCACACCAAAACTCAAGGTGGAAAGGTGTCCCAGCACTGAAGGGGTTGAAAGGCTCTAGTTGAGGTTACACAGATTTCTAGGGTACTTTTATGGTCTTTGTGGCATATGAATACGATTTATATGTTGCTGATAGGAGAGATGCACTTAAGAACCTTTCTATTCTTCTTTATGGCCTCTGAAAATAGTGGTGAAGCAATGAAGCGTTTCAAAATACAGCACTGCCCCAGCTGATTTTAGCGAACACGGGGATGGGGGGGGACTCGATTTTTTTTATTCTCCTCGTGCCCAAACAATAATAATAATGATGATAATACTTCTACAGGATCTACACGTACATAGGGCCAGTGCTGGTGGCGGTGAACCCCTTCAAGCAGCTGCCTTACTTTGGAGACAAGGAGCTGGAGATGTACCAAGGGGCAGCCACTTACGAGGTGCCCCCACACATCTATGCCATAGCTGATACTATGTACAGGAACATGCTTATCGATTCTGACAACCAGTGTGTTATTATCAGGTGAGGCTGATGAGGAGTGAATAAGTGAATGAGTGCTACTAGATGATATGGGTGTTTATGATTCTGGTTTTTATTCATGGTTTTTCTCTCAGATATGATTTTGCTGAAGGAAATGCTATATTTTTTCTAAACCTGCTATTACTACTACTTCTACTGTATGTCTCCCCCCCCCCCTCTCTCTCTTTCTCTCTTTCTTTCTCTCTTTCTCTTTTTAATCATCCCATATTTGTGTTTCCCAGTGGTGAGTCAGGGGCAGGCAAGACAGTGTCAGCCAAATTCATCATGAACTACATCACCAAGGTGTCTCAGGGGAGCAAGAAGGTGCAGCACATCAAGGACATCATTCTGGAGTCCAACCCGCTGCTGGAGGCTTTCGGGAATGCCAAAACCACCAGGAACAACAACTCCTCCAGATTTGTAAGTATGGGAGGGAGGGAGACAGAGGAGTTGAGGAAGGATAGAGTGACTGGAAGACAGAGAAGGAGTAAGAGATTGAGTGATTGAATGTATTGCCAAAGGATGATATAAGTCTTCAATTGTACATATACATACATACATATTCTGTGGTTGTAAAGGAGAGAGAGAGAGAGAGAGTTAGAGAAATATGTATGGGATTGAGACTGACTAAGAGATTGATTGATTGATTGATTAAATGTATTGCCAAACGGTGATATGTTTAAGACTTCAGTTATACAATTCATACCCTGTGGCTTTATAAAAGAAAGAGAGATGTATGGAAATGAGACAGAGAGAGAGTAAGAGATTGATTGATTGAATATATTGACAATAGGTAGTATAAGATTTCAATTTACATATATATACATACTGGCTTTAGAGGAAAGAGAGAGAGAGAGATGTATTGGAGTAAGTGAGAATCCAGGTAGCCATGTTAAGAAATCCAAGACCATTTACTGCCAAAGAACAGCATAGATAGAACCAAAAAGGGAATCATTAGCTCCTCCACCATCACACACGACAGTAAAGGAAGGAACACTGAATAGAATAAGTAAAAGTCATGGCGGTGGCAGTGAGATGAGAAACTTGATACTAAATGAGCTTTGAAATCTTGAGTGAGTGAGTGAGTGAGTGAGTGAGTGAGTGAGTGAGGAAGTGTCATAGTGGGGAAGTCCTGAGATGGGAAGAGAGAAGTGGTTGACTGCTGTAGTGATAGTTGTAGTAATAGTAATTTGAAGGGATTTGAATGACCTCTAAAGTTCCAATCGAGTGAATTAGGGAGTGAGGAAGTGTTAGTTAGGGTGGGGAAGTCCTGAGATGGGAAGAGAGAAGGAGTTGACTGGTGTAGTAATAGTGATGGTGGTAATAATGGGGTGAACAGGATATACAGACAGTGATAACCATGTCTACTTTCCTGGGAATAACATAGATAGGGTGAATAGTTGTTATAGAGAACAGGTACTCATGGAAATATAGCCACTAATAGTTATAGGAACTGAAAAAAAATTAAACTGTAGCTTTGTACGAAATAAATTGATAAAGGAGAAAGAAAGGTAGACATTTTTTAAACATAGAAGGTAGTGACAGATATCAGAATGGAAAAAAAGACTATATTGTATCCTCATAGAAAAAGAAAGAGCAAGAAAACAAACAAACAAAACTTTCTTGTAATATACCATCTTTTTAACCCCTGAACCAGTGTGTGTGTGTGTGTCTAGCATTAAAGGTCAACAGATAACAAACCTAACCTTCCCTAACTTAAATAACAGGCTTAATCTAACCTCATCTAACTCAACCTAAATAAATAACAAATCTGACCTAACCTAACCTAACCTAACCTTCTCTTCCCTTCCCTTCCCTAACCAAAGTGACAGGCTTAACCTTACCTAATCTAACCTAACCTATATGAATAACAAACCTAACCTAACCCAACCCAACCTGAATAACCTAACCTAACCTAATCTTACAATCCATAGGGAAAATACATTGAAATCCAGTTTTCGAGGGGCGGTGAACCTTTAGGCGGCAAGATCTCTAACTTCCTGCTGGAGAAATCTCGCGTTCACTCCCTGAATGACGGCGAGAGGAGCTTCCACATCTTCTACCAGCTGTGTGCCGGCGCCGACGACAACATGGTGGACCAGCTCGGCATCACCACCCCAGACTACTTCCAGTACTTGGCGCAGAGTGGAGTGTATGAGGTGGATAACATGAACGACGCACATGACTTCCAGGAGACGCTGAATGGTGGGTTTTGTTTGTCTCGTTATTGTTGCTTTTATTCCACTTGTTAGTCTGCCACTCTGTTCTCTCCCTCTTTTCTCTCCCTATAAACTTTCTCTAGCGTGTCGATCTCATTTCACTCTCTCCCTCTAACCTAACCTAACCTCACCTCACTGTCTCATCTCCCACCAGCCATGAACGTGATGGGGATAACAGAGGACACTCGTATGGACATCCTGCGCATCGTAGCGGCAATCCTACACATGGGGAACATAACCTTTGAAGAACATGGGAACGCTGCGTACATTGTCGGCACTGATTGTGAGTGCTCTGCCTTGCCTTCCCTTCCCTTCTCTCACTGTCTGCTGTCTTTTTTATAGTTTTTGGTTGCCTTTGAGAATTGAGAGAATAGGAATAGTGAGTTAGGCTGTTTTTTATGTAATAGGGGGAAAGGTGATCAAGGACAGCATAATATGATAAAAAAAAAGGGCCACTAATTTGCCAGTCCTTGTGCAGGTTTAAAGGAGTTTGCCAAAGGGTAGGGATGAGTGTCTTGAAATCTTCCTCTTAAATAAAGTCAAGTCATAGGAAATTGGAAATACAGAAGCAAGTAGGGAGCTCCAAAGTTTACTACGGAAAGAAATGAATGATTGGAAGTATGTGCTGGTACCTATGTCTGTTACTTGTCATATTTGTCTTTAATTAAGATGTAGTGTTTTTTTGTCTAATTGCCTTCTTTTTCTTGTACTAGTTTTGTTACCTAAGAATTGAGAGATTAGGAATATTGAATCAGTTGCATTATGTGTGTGTGTGTGTGTGTGTGTGTTAATCACCTTGTTTCTCTCACAGACCTAGCATTCCCCGCCTACCTGCTGGGTGTGTCTGCTGAGTCTCTGGGGGAGAAGCTGGTGAGTCGAGTGTTTGACAGCAAGTGGGGCAGCCAGTCAGAGCGGGTGAATATGACGCATAACGTGGAGCAGGCACAGTTCACACGCGATGCCTGGACCAAAGGACTTTATGCTCAGCTCTTTGATTACATTGTGGAGGTAAGTGGTGATGGTGGTGGTGGTCTGAGAAGGTATGAAAATTTATTCTTAGTTTAATGTCTGTATGTTGTTGATGTGAGCATTAGTAGTGGTGGGTCTGAGGAGAAATTATTTGTTACTTTACACACTGTTGCTAATTTATCCCCACAACCACAGACGATCAACAAAGCGATGATGACAGACGCCAACCTCATAAACCTGGGCATCTTGGACATCTACGGGTTTGAAATCTTCGGCAAGAATGGCTATGAACAATTCTGCATCAATTACGTCAATGAGAAGCTGCAGCAGATCTTTATTGACCTGACGCTGAAGAGTGAACAGGAGGAATACAATGCTGAGGTGAGGTGCACAGACACAGGGAGAGAGACAATACTGAGGGCAAGATAAGGTTCATTTTAAGGTTAGGAAAAGATGTAGGAGACTCAAGCTTGATGAATAGAGAGAAGAAGAGAGAGAGAAAATATGTTGTGTAGAAATAAAAGTAGCAGATTCAAGCTTGATAAATAGAGAGAGAGAGAGAGAGGAAGAGGAAAAGTATAGATGACAAAATAGAAAAGCAATTGTAGTAATAGTAGTAGCATTATTATTATATTCAATGGACATACACAAAAATAGACATTGGAAATAAATATAGAAATAAAACTTCATAAAAAAAGAGAGAGAAAGATGATAGATAATACACCAGTGGAAGTAGAAGTAATATAATCAAAAGAGAAAGAGAGAGAGAGATGATAGATGATACACCAGTAGAAGTAGTAATAATATAACAAAAAGAAAGAGAGAGAGAGAAGATAATAGACGATATACCCATAAAAGCAGTAGTAATATAACAGAAAGAGAGGGAGAGAAGATGATAGAGGATACACCAGTAGAAGTCGTAGTAACACCACCATTATCGTTATTTCCGCAGGGCATACAGTGGAAGCCAATCAAATACTTCGACAACAAGATCGTGTGTGAGCTGATAGAGAGCAAACGTCCGCCAGGCATCATGAGCATCCTGGACGACACCTGTGCCACCATGAATGCCAAGTCTGAGGGTGCCGATGAGGACTTCCACCGCAAAATGGAGAGCCAGGTAAAAAAAATCACGTGTTTATTGTGTGTTTTTGTTTTGGTTTGTTTTGTTTTGTTTTGTTTTGTTTTTCTCTCCCATTTACCCTGTCTTGTTTTTGTTGTTGTTATTTATCGTTCTCTTTTGCCATTCTTCTCTTAGTGCTAAACCTTATTATTTTTCTTTGCCCATTTTTTGCTTTTTTTGTTCTCCTCTTCTTCCTCCTCTTCCTCCTCCTCCTCCTCTTCCTTCTCATCCTGTTCCTCCTTCTTCTCCTCCTCCTTTTTCTCCTCCACTCCTCCTCCTAATCTTCCTCTTCTTTCACCCTTCTCTCAATGCTAAACCTTATTTTCCCTTTTCCTTTTTGTATTTTTGTCCTCCTCCTCCTCCTCCTCCTCCTCCACCACCACTACTCCTGTCACCATCACCACCATCCCCAAAATAATAAAAAGAGAAAAGCCAAAACAAACCACCACCACCACCACCACCACCTCTGTCATTGCAGGTCGGCACTCACCACCACTACCAGAAGTTCAACCAGGGCTTCATGATCAAACACTACGCCGGCAATGTGTCCTACCACATCGACGGCTTTTGTGAGAAGAACCGCGATGTTCTCTTCCCGGACATTATTGAGGTGAGACTGAGAGAGAGAGAGAGAGAGAGAGAGGAAGGGAATGTGTGAGTGTGAGAGAGGAATACATTGCAAGAGTGTGAGGGTTGGAATGAGAGATAGAGAGGGAGTGAGAAAGTGTAAAAGTGAGAGGAAGAGAGTGTAGGGAGGTAAGTCTGAGAGGAAGAGTGTGGGAGAGTGAGATGAAGAGAGGCTAAGAGAAAAGAGAGAGAGAGAGAGAGAGAGCACCTAATTACATCACACCAATAATAAACACACACACACACAGATACAGATACCATTCTATAACACACCAATCCTCCCCTAACCTAACCTAACCTAAACACCCCTCTACCCCATACAGGTCATGCAGAATAGCACCAACCCCTTCATCTGCAGCCTCTTTAGTGACATGGCCCAAGGAGGAGGTAAGGGGCGGCCGGGAGGAGGCACCAAGGCAAGACACGAGGCAAAGGGACGCCCAACCACTGCAGGTATGAAGATTCGCACTCAGGCCAACGAGCTGGTCACAACCCTCACCAAGTGTGTGCCGCACTACATCCGGTGCATCAAGCCCAACGAAACCAAGAAACCACACGACTGGGATAACCAAATGGTGAAGCATCAGGTGAGGTGGTGACTGCTTGGAAGGAGGTGGCTTGAGATGTGTGGGTGTGTTGGGTGAGAAATACAGAGAGAGAGAGATAGATAGAGAGATTAACTAACTAACTAACTCAGCCCTCACACTGACTACAAAGCCCAGACACACACACACTTACACTTTGCTTCATCCAGAGAGAGAGAGACAGTCATCACTCCATTCAAAGAGAGAAAGAGACAGAAAAATACACACACACACACACACTAACATACCACTCCATTGAAGATAGATATGCCATACCTACCATTGAGAGAGAGAGAGACTGACTAACCACCACCACTACTACCACCACCACCACACTCACCCTCCTTTCACACACACACAGGTGGAGTATCTTGGCCTGAAGGAGAACATCAAGGTGAAGCGGGCTGGGTTTGCGTACCGGAGGCCGTTCCACAAATTTCTGCAGCGTTATGCCATCCTGTCGCCCGATATGTGGTCCAGCTCCTCCCCCAACCCCTCACTGGCCATCGACTTCATAATGGCCACTATCAACATGGACAAGGACCAGTATCAGATAGGCCGTACTAAAGTGTTCATCAAGGTAACTTCCTATTTTGATTTCTCTGGGTGTTTTTTGTTATTTCTCCCATTCACTTATGTTCTCTCTCTCTCCCTTCCTTCCTTTCTCTCTCTCACTCGCTCACTACCCAAGTTGTTGTTCTCTTTTCTCCTTTTTTTGTTATTTCTCTCATTCATTTCCTTCCTCTCTCTTCCTTTCTCTCACCCACTCACTACCCAAGTTGTTCTCTTTTCTCCTTTTTTTGTTGTTTCTCCCATTCACTTACTTCCTCTCTCTCCCTTCCTTTCTCTCACTCACTCACTACCCAAGTTGTTGTTCTCTTTTCTCCTTTTTTCGTTATTTCTCCCATTCACTTACTTTCTCTCTCTCTCCCTTCCTTTCTCTCGCTCGCTCACTACCCAAGCTGTTCTCTTTTCTCCTTTTATTTTGTTATTGTTGTTATTTTTCCCACTCACTTCCTCTTCCTTCCTCTTACTCGCTACTTTCTTTTTTGTTATTGTTTTTATGTCTATTCCTGTATCTCCCTTTTTTTCTCTTAATGTTAAAATGAAAGACGCATGCAGGAAAAAAGTAAGAGGGAAGGGAAAGCTGATAAAGAAAAAAAAGAAAGTAGAAAAGGAAAACAAGGTTGCAATGAAAGAATGAATGCTAACAGACTCTCCCCCTCTCTCTCTCTCTCTCTCTCTCTCTCTCTCTCTCTCTCTCTCTCTCTCTCTCTCTCTCTCTCTCTCTCTCTCCCGCAGGATCCCGAGTCACTGTACATGATAGAGGAGTGTCGGGAGCGTAAACTGGACCACTATGTCAGGGTTATCCAGGACGCCTTCAGGAAATTCTTCTGGTGTGTAGTGAAGAGTGAAGAATGGAAATGCTATGTTCTCTCTCTCTCTCTCTCTCTGTGTCTTTTTGTCTTTCTCTCTTTTTTCATCAAGTGGTTTCTCCTGTTGGTAATGCTGCTAATGTGCAACTGGAGCCATAAAAACACCCTTGAAAACCTTGGAAGTGTTTGATAATATAGTTCTCATTCTCACTTCTTCCCTTCCTCCGCCCCTCCCCACAGCAAGCAGAAGTCCAACAAGGTCGCAATGGAAGCAAGTGATCTCGTCGTGAACCGCAAGGAAAGACGCAGGAACTCAATCAATCGAAACTTCCACGGTGATTACATTGGCATGGACTTCCGGCCAGCGCTGTCTTCCCTCATACCTCGCAGGGAGAAGGTCAGGTTACACTCTCTCTCTCTCTCTCTCTCTCTGCCTGTGTTTCATTCTTTTGTGTTTGGTGTTTAATGTTTTCTTCAATCTCCCATGTGTTTCTTTTTGATTCTCACAATGCTAATCTCTCTCACTCTCTCTCTCTCACTCTTCCTCAACAGGTCCTCTTTGCTCTCACCGTGAACAAACTCGACCGGCAGTTCAGAAAGAGTAAACGCGACCTTATCCTGACCAAGGGCGGCCTGTATTTAATAGGTCTGGTCAAGGTCAAGAAGGGTCCAGAGAAGGGCAAGGTCGTGCAGGCTCTCAAGAGGAAAATTGACCTGGAGAATGTGACGCAGGTATGGCTTAACTGGTGTTTGGTTAGGTTAGGTTAGGTTAGGTTAGGTTAGGTTAGGTTAGGTTTAGTTAGGTTAGGTTAGGTTTGTGTTCATAAAGGGGAAAGTTGTATGCCATATGACTGCTCAAGGAAAATTACTGACTAGCTTTTTGATTGATTGACTGACTGACTGACTGACTGACTGACAATTAAATGGATAGACTTAGTGAGTGTTTATATGAGTGGCTAATACAAACATACCTGACTCATTGACTAACTACTTGACTGACCACCATAACTCTTCAGCTGACCAACAAACGAACAAACTATTGAACAAACCTAACCTAACGTAACCTAGGAAATAAATGAGAGTGCATGAGTGTCTGACTGAGGCCACCACTTTGTTTACATAAGAACGTAAGAAAATGAGGGAAACTGCAAGATACCATTAAACCTATTCGTGGCAGTCCCTATGTGAACACCTCTGCTTATCTCCACCTATCATCCTCATCCCAATCTTTTTAAAACTCCCCATTGTTCGCTCCCCAGGCAACGCTCTCCCCACTGCGAGACAACCTAGTGGTGGTACATGTGAAGAATGACTATGAGATGGTGGTGGAGGTGGAGTTCAAGACAGAGCTCATCATGCTTCTCAACCGCGAACTCAAAAAACACCACAAACGGGAACTGCCCCTCAACTTCACCGACAAGTGCGTGTGTCTGTGTCTGTCTGTGTCTGTGTGTATGTGTGTCTGTGTCTGTGTGTGTGTCCGTGTGTCTGTGTCTGTGTCTGTGTGTGTGTGTGTGTTCAGTGGGGTTTTTTCTCTGTTTTAAATTTAGGTTTGGTTCATTCTCTCTCTCTCTCTCTCTCTCTCTCTCTCTCTCTGTTTTCTGCCGTGAAGCCAAGGTAGGAGGGAAGACATGCTGTTAACGAGTTCAGAAGAGTATTCAGTGTGAAAGAAGCAATGTGATAAGAGATACAGCATTATTGTAGACCTGTAAAGCTCTCATTCTTTTGGCCAACTCTCTTAGGCATGTTCAGGAGCTGGCATCAAAGTGGGCCTTTTTCTCTGATAGTTTTTGTTGCCCTTGGTCAGATTTCTCCTCTTACGTAAATATATTGTATGTATTTACAAAAAGCCTTCTCTTCTTATATCAAGACACCAACACCTTACACCACAACTCTCCCTCACAGTATCACATACTCTGTCAAGAAGATGCGCTGGGGTATGAACTCCCAGAAGAAGCTTGTGTTCACCACTGGGACGGGCTTAGAGCCGGAGTTCGTCCCCTCAGGCAACACTCTCACCATCAAGGTTCCTCCCGGCCTCCCAAACACCTCACGTAAGTCCTCACTGTTTGTACTTATCCAAGTTCATGCAAGACTTTCCTCTGCTCTTTGCTCTGTCTTGTCTAAGGAGTGTTTGCTTCATAGATAAAAGATGGTCACTAAGTGTTGGGTATTTCCTGCTCCTGGCCTTCCAGACTAATCCTCCTCACCTCCTCCTGAGGTGTAGAGGCTGCTCCATGAGACTGTCCCTCTCCATCAGGGGCCAGTAGGACTACAGTGCTTTGTCTGATTATTGCTGGCTTGGTGTATACTTAGATATATTGTATATTATGTTCTCTTCATGTTGTACAACTGAGTTGATATTCTTTCAGGGCCATCTGAGCGGAGAGTAATCCCCTCCAACAGCCACCTTGACATTCCTTCTCTAAGGAACCACAGACCAGCACCAGGCTTCCCTCCCAGACCCACAACCCAGCCAGTCAGACCCTCCCCTACCCCTGCACCACGCTTCCCCCCAAGACCCACACTGCCTCCCCCATCTCCCTCTCCATCATTCAGCCCCTTCAGACCTCCCATGCCAAGGAACAGCCCGCCAACAGTACACAATGGTGGTAGTGTTGGTAGGCGCATGATGCAAGTACCAACTGTGGTAAGAAATCCATCCTTCAACGCCCCAAGTCCCATCAGACCCCCCATGCATCATATCAGACCACCACCACCACCAGAGGACCCACCACCAGAGGACCAGCCAACTGTAGGGACCAGACCTTTTGGTGTCAGACCGCCTGTCCCGTTAAACAAACCCAAACCCAAGAAGCCACAAGTGCGGGCGCTGTTTGAGTAAGTTGAAAGATAAGGTCATTTTTTCAGTATGTGACTCTGTTGTGCTCCATTATGAGGCTGAAATATTGATGCTAAATTCAGGGGTATTTTTTTTTTTTTTGTGTGTGTGTGTGTGTGTGTGTGTGAAAGGCACAGAGGTATAAAGCTATGATGCCTTGATACTGGGACCAGAAGATTCCTATGCCATGAGGAGGTTAAGGAGTATGTGTTCCTTTGATAGATAGATGGACAAGTTTTTTTTTTACGTCCAATGATAAGGTCAAGTTTTCTTAGGTTCAATCACCTCATAGGATGACAATAGATACAATGTTAATCCAAGAGCAATGTGTCGAACAAAATAGTTAGGTGTGTGCAGATGTTAATTGTTGGTTCCTGTTTCAGCTACAATGCGATGGATTCTGACGAGATGAGCTTCAGTGCTGGTGATGTCTTGGACTTGGAGGAGGAAGGTGAGTGGTGGTGGCGTGATGAGGTAATGGAGTGTTTCTGACAGACTAACCAGTCAATGGAATGCATGATTGCCAAGTGGTGTGTGGAAGGAGGAGGATCCACAGCTTGAAAGATAAATGTGACTGATTAACTTTGAAAGAACTGGACTTTATAAGCTTGAGTCAATGTATGTATGTTAAGCTCCCAATGTCTTTTCTCTCAGATTCAAGTGGGTGGTGGACCTGCAGCAGGGCAGGGCACAAAGGCCTCTGCCCAGGGAACTACCTGGAGAAGATATAGGAGAACACCTCACTGCATAAGTCACCAAGGGAACACTGTCACTGATGAACTTGTTAACTACAGGATGTGACCATAAACTCTCTTCCTACAACCAAGACAGATATGTGGGAGGAGGAGAGGATCTACCTGGAGAAGACACAGGAGGTCTTACTGAAACAGCTTAATGATGAAGTATTAATAACAGGCTGTGCAGTAAATTGTCTTCCATTCTTCCAACTGAGACAAAGGGAAAGAAAGGAAGAAGAAGTGAAGAAGAGGGATAATAGAAGGTTAATGTTACTTCTTTCTCCTCACATCAAATAACTTGGAAAATGAAGTTACAAAATATGGCAAAGAGACGAAAAAAGCTATACAATAGGAAAAGCAGGAGATGGAGGAAGATAATGTCACTTCTTTCTCTTCATATCAAATAACTTGGAAAATGAAGTCATGACACATGGCAGATGAAGGTAACTCCTCCTTTGTCAAAACACAGGGGAAGTATCCAAAAAAAATAGGGAAGCAAAGATTTAACTAAGATTTACCTAACTCGTATTTCTTTTACTAATGTGTGTAACCTAAATGGATCTACAATGCCAATCACTGTAAGGCAACACCAATATAATTATGCAATCAGTACAGCAGCACTATACAGGAAGGGAAATGGTTCATATCAACTTGTTATCCGTATTCTTATAACATTTTGGCTTTATTATGATGGCTTTAAACAGGCCTTAGTCAATACTGGAATCTTTAAGGATGGTTTTCATGATTATGTGTGTGTGTGTGTGTGTGTGTGTGTGAGAGAGAGAGAGAGAGAGAGATGCATGAAAAAACAGCAGGAAGGAGGAGCAGGAGGTGAAGGAAGAAGAAAAATGGTCGTTGTGCAGAAATGAAAATTAGCAAAGCAGAAAAGAGACACTGTTTGAGAAAGATTGATATATGAGAAAGATGGAAGAAGAGAAAAGAAGAAGCAGGAGGTGGAGAGAGAAGAAAAAGATAAATGGTCTTTAGGAAATAGAAATTAAGCAAAGCAGAAAAGAAGAACTGAAAGAGATTGTTATATGGAGTTGATGGAAGAAGAGAAAAGTTGAGAAGATGAAGGGGGAAAGCAAAGCAGAAAAAAACTGAACTGAAGAAGAACAATATATTGAGAAGGAGGAGGAAGAGGAGGCAGTCTTGCTGTGTTCAGAACTCTGTATTTTGAATAAGAGAAACACTAGTGAAAACTTAATATATCACCTTTGTGGCCTTTGAAAGTAAACCTCATGATGGAAGGAAGTGCTTGAGAATAATCATCTTCAATCTTTCAAAGTAACTACATATCAGGCAACAATCACACACACACACACACACTCACACACCTGCAGAAGGGATACAGAAGTTTAGCTCTCCTTACAGAATTGAGGCATGGAATGGATTGAAGAGAGAGGTGGTGTGTACTAGAAGTATTCTTGATTTTAGGAAAAGTTGGATATAAATAATGATAGAGATGGGGACAGAACAAACGTAGGTCCTCTCCTGTATGTCACAACTTGATAAACACATACATATGCACATCATTCTCCCTCTTAACTCTGTCAGTCTGGTGGAAAGAACTTGAGAAAATGAGGAAGCTGCAAGAGATCAATCATTAGACCTACTTGTGGCAGTCCGTGTGTGACCACCGCTGCCTAATTCCACCTATCATCCTCATCCATGAACTTGCCTAATCTTCTTTTAAAATTCCCCATTGTCCCAGCACTAACTATGATTACTGAGTCTGTTCCACTCATCAACTACCTTATTGGAGAACCAGTTCCTTCTTATTTTTCTCCTTAACCTCAATTTTTCCAACTTGAACCACACAACTAAATCCTGAGAGCTTAGCCACACCACATCTGACTACTCCTAAAGCACAGAAGAAAAAGAGGAATTAATTTTGTCATGATTCTAAATGTATGTACATATGTAAGAATAAGTAATGTGTATATATGTGTATGGAGGAGTGAGTGTATACTAGCATTTATACATCAAATTCATACCTTTTTTTTTCTTCCCTCCTTGTTGAATTTCATATATTGGTCACGTTTCATTATCTTTATTCACGTATAGTTTTGCTCCTTGTATGTATATTGAATAACTGCGCACTCTCTCTCTCTCTCTCTCTCTCTCTCTCTCTCTCTCTCTCTCTCTCTCTCTCTCTCCCCCCCCACATTGAGTGATTGAAGCAAAACCAAAGAATGTATTTTCTCCGTTTCTTAATTTGTGTATGAGTCATGTACATTTAATAAGTCTAGTCTAATAATAAAGTTTTTTTATTCTATTAATTTTGTATACCTGATGTCTTTTCCTCATTAATGGGTAGCTCTTTTTGATCTGTAAGGGGACTAGCAAATTAGTGGGCTTTTATTTTCCTTATCTTTTGTTACCCTCGGCCAGTTTCCCCCTCTTACATAAGAAAATGTTTGGAGAGAGAGAGAGAGAGGCTTTATTCTATCATGTTTTTTTCTTCCTCCTCCTCCTCCTCCTCCTCCTCTTCTTCCTGCAGTGTACCGTTACAGCAAGACGCGCGTCACAATAACACCTGTTGCTGGTCTGGCGGGGGTGGTCAGGCGTGGCCCCCTCACTGTTGACCTTTGACCTATCACAGCCTCTCACGGGAAAATTACAGAGCTAGACTGAGAATGTTTACTTACTTTCATTTAATTATTATTTTTATTATTGTCTCCTTGCAACTTTCTCTGCTTTTTATGTGTGTGTATGTTTATATGTTTGTCTCCTTGCCCGTTTGTCTGTATGTCTGTGTATCTATGTGTATGTGCTAAAATGTCTTTATTTGTGTTCTATTCTCTTCGTGTTTCTCCTCCATTTCTTCTTATTCATTTATTTACACTGCCTGTTTTCTTGTTCTTTCTATATTTGTTCCTCTCTGAACCTCGTAATCCTCCATTGTTTTTTTCATCTTTCCCTTTTCTTCCCCTCTGTCCTTTTTTTTTTTTCTTTATCTCCCTTCCTTTCATGCCTTTCTCTCTTTTTTCCCCCTTCTGAACTGAATCCATTGACGCTTTCCTTCTCTTTTCTTCCTCCTCCTTGTGTTGAGAGTGTAGGTGAAGGTAAGAGAGAAGAAAGATTACCCGGGACTTTCACTGTACAGCAAGGAATTATTGAAGGTCAACTCAGGTTACGGTTAATAAGTATTTTTACAAGAGAGAGAGAGAGAGAGAGAGAGAGAGAGAGAGAGAGAGAGAGAGAGAGATAATACATTGCCAAAAACGCTGATCTATTTTGCATATTTATCTGTGTCCATCAATTCAAGCATGCATCTATTTATCTGTGCTTCTGTCTAGCTTTCTATTTTGACACCAGCTTCTCAAGAATTATTATTATTATTATTATTATTATTATTATTATTATTATTATCATCATCATCATCATCATCATCATTTCATTGCTGTTACTATGACGTTTTTTTTTGTCTTATTACTACTGTGGTTATTAGTGTATCTGTTACTAGCATTATTTTACTATGTTGCTGCATTCCTCCCCACCCCTAACCCCACTTGCACAGCCTCCACAGCCAGCCAGACACCCACAAGTAATACAGTAACAAAATCCTTAATACTTTGTGTACCATATACAGCACAGCACTACAGTACATACAACACGCACGAGGGGAAGACGGCAAAATACAACTCCAAGCAACAGTACAGCTTATGCCATTGCTCCTCTTCCGGGTTCCAGTGAGGCTTATACCACCTCACAGACGCACGTTAACTTTGCCTCTGGATCTCTTCTGCCGCTGTAAACCCGTGATGAATTCAATGCTAATATTGTCCTGTCTCTTCTCCACGTCTTCCTTCAGTGAGTCTGTTCACCTCTCGCCAGTGCAGCTTGTCTCCCTCACCCACGTCTGCTCTACACCTCAATTTACACCACTTTCTTTCTTTTCTCTTTTCATCACATGGCTGAATTATTTTAATCTCTTGTATGTTTTCACTGATGCCTCTATCCATTTTTATCCTATCGTTACGGGCGCTCGTCCATCTCAACGATCTCATTTCTGCGACATCCAACTTTCTTTATTGCACCTTCTTCAGCGTCCATGTCTTCGCTCCGCACAGCTGAACTGGCCTTACAACCACTTTGCGCACATTTTCTTTTGCTTTAGTACTGATTTACTTGCCATCTATCACTCCACACTGGAGATCAGTCTCCCTCCAGGCCTCTGTCAACCGCTACTCAGGAACCGAGGCGTTTGAAGGCCTCCATCTTAGGCAGCTTGTGACCCTGAATGAGCAGGTCACCTTCTTGGGTCACATTGACCTCCAGGTACTCCGTTTTCTGTCTGTTCACCCTCTGCTTAGCCTCATTATTCGGTACGTGCATCAAATATCTGAGTCCGAAGAAAAGTTTTGCCCCAGCGGACCGACCCAGCCTGCAAATAGTTAACCAAATTGATAATATTCATTTTGTAATGTATCAAGGCTAAACAGAAACACCAAATCAAATCTCTCTCTCTCTCTCTCTCTCTCTCTCTCTCTCTCTCTCTCTCTCTCTCTCTCTCTGTATGGGTGTGATGTATTCCCAGTCACTCCTTCCTGCAATGTGGAGGGAGGAGGGGGGAACAAGGGGCCAGACAAGGGCCAGCACAGTGCCATGGCGTGCCAGGCTCGCCGCGGTGCCACCATCGGGGGCCGCAGCGCTCACCTACGGCACCTCACTAGCGTGCAAACAAAAAAAAGCTTTCCCAGGGTTTTGCAGATTCCCCCGCCCTAGTAATCTGTTGATTACGCTTTGTCACAGTGCCATGTTGCCACGGGAATAAGTGGCAAATGGTGTAGTAGAAACGTGGCAATAGTGTACGGTATACCAAGCGAGACGAGACGGCGGTGTTCCCTTGTCAGCCGTATGGCAACAACATGAGCACCTGACGCCCTGCTAGCACCCCCTGGGCGGCAGGGCTTGCTGGAACACTGCCCCCATATGCCAATGATACTATGACAAGAGTAAGGGCCAATAAATGAGCGGTGCAGGGCCACAGCAGGATGCAGGAAAGAAAGGGAGTGGAGGGTGTAGCGCGGCAGCGTTGTGGCGCGGGGCTGTCGCAGTCCCTCCGCCGCAGCGAGGTTCAGTAGGGTGAGCGCCGCCAAACAGAGGAGAGGTCTCTAGAATGCGTTATGTCGGCCCACGCCGCTAATTCGCGGCTGGCCAATAGCTTTTCCGTGTTAAGTCACACTACTAGCCGGTCTCCGCCTATAGAGACCGGCGGTGTAGCGGAGACAAGTGCCTACAGTGCAAGGAGAGGAGATGCGGTGCACGTAGCCAGTCCACGCGACCCCGCCACCACCATCACCACCAACCCGGCGGTGGCGGCAGCACCAGGCGGCGGCAACAGGCCCAGCGGCACCGCGCCCTGCACCTCCTCGCCCCCCACCAGTGCCAAAAGTGTCGGTGGAGTGAGTGCCAGTGAATACACAGTGAGCAAAAGCCATGGGAACAGTGCCGCGGGTCACCATGGCAGTGGGGGACGGGAGGGGGGTGAAGGGGGGCGAGGGGGACATGGTTTGGGCGCCTCCCCCGCCACCAGCAGGAGGGGCGAAGGTGGCAGGCAGAGCAGGATGGACGCCACCTCCTTCAGGCTGAGGCTCAGGAAGGGCGGTGGCGAGGGGGTCACCAAGAAGGGTCCTATGGTAAGTCTGTCTGTGTGTGTGTGTGTGTGTGTGTGTGTGTGTGTGTGTGAGCGCCCACGACTCCTTGACCTCAGCCACCATCATCGTCTCTATCATCATTTTCTACTGTCGTCACTATCACCATCACCTCATTATTTTCGTCTCTGTATGTATGTATGTATGTATGTATTCATTATACATTTTACTTTTACAACTCCCAATATGACAAAATATATATACAATCTACATAGTATTTTTCTGTGTGTGTGTGTGTGTGTGTGAGAGAGAGAGAGAGAGAGAGAGAGAGAGAGAGAGA
>JAHFWG010000339.1:45841-79404 GCA_020233015.1 Callinectes sapidus | reverse complement strand
GGGGAGGAGGAGGAGGAGGAGGAGGAGGAGGAGGAGGAGGAGGAGGAGGAGGAAGAGGAGGAGGAGGAGGAGTTGACATAAATCTTCCTCAATAACCTCCTATACAACCACAATGTTATCCTTGACTTGCAATGTTCTTTACTGCTCCTTTTCTCTTGTCACTCTTCCATCATCCTTAAGAAAACAGTTACATTACCACCAAAAGATCATATTATACTAACGCTTCAGAAACCTCTATCTGAAATTACATTGTTTTTTCAACCCCTTAAGTACTACGACGCATTCTTATATCTATTCTATTATCTATACTATTTCTATTATTCTATACTATTTCTATTCTATTATTCTATACTATTTCTTATATCTATACTATTTGACGATTTTATACAACTTCAGAATCTTATGTGCGGATTAGAATAGTGAAGATTCAGACCATTAATCTTCTGCAGCTTCGTGGATACGGCCCCACTGACCTCCATAGACCCTTCTTAATATCAATAAAACCATCTAATCATACCCAAAACTAAAGATAAAAAATACATCCCAGTACTGACGACGTTAATTATTCTTTTACGATTTAAGTGACGGATTAACAACATTTCTACATAGTGAACGGGAGAAACAGTCGTGAGAACCCGGCAAGTTATCTCAGTGGTCTTCGAAAATAGTGATGTAGAGAGAGAGAGAGAGAGAGAGAGAGAGAGAGAGAGAGAGAGAGAGAGAGAGAGAGAGAGAGAGAGAGAGAGAGAGAGAGAGAGAGGAGAAGAGAGAGAGAGAGAGAGAGAGAGAGAGAGCAAAGCGTTAAGGGACACCACACTCAGTCACCGCTATAAGTTACGGCGCCGAAGCTGCTCAGTGGGACGAAAGCTCCTGATAGCGGCGGTGGCAAGTCAAGATCAGGCTCAAGTTTCCCCGAGGCTTCCATAAACAAAGAGGAGAGAGATACCGCGCAGCACAGCACCCCATGTCTTGTAAACTGTTAACCCCCACACACCGCTGCCTCCTCCTCCTCCTCCTCCTCCTCTTTCTTCTTTTTCTTCTTCTTTTCCTCCTCCTCCGTTATCTTTTCTTTCTTTCTTCTCGACTTCCTTCATCTAAAAACATCTATAATAATCTGTTTTTTCATATTTTTTCTTTCCTCTTCCCTCATATTTCCATTTCTATTTTTCCTCCCTTTCTTAAGTGAGCTATCATATCGGAGATTCTCTCTCTCTCTCTCTCTCTCTCTCTCTCTCTCTCTCTCTCTCTCTCTCTCTCTACTGCCAAGATAACCAAAAGTGAATTATATCTATCTTTCTCGCATCTTCCGCCCCACTTCTCCGCCAGCTCCTCCTTCCCTTAGCCCAGCCACCCTTCCTTGCTTCACCTCAAGACACACACACACACCTGTACTGCGCCAGCTGGCAGGTACCATTGTTCAAGACAGGTAGCACCAGTAAAACACCACTACCTTCAAAGATTTATGGGCGTGTTAACCTTTCTCTACGTGAGGTGTGTGGCGTTGAGATAAACATTTAACTTAGTAACAGTAGGAGTTTGAGGGAGTTATGTGGTAGTAAAATTAGGGGTTTCTCTCCCCCCCCCCCCTCTCTCTCTCTCTCTCTAGCATTCGAGATGATTAGCATGGTTCTTCAGCCTGTTTTTCTTGTTTATTATGTAGATATTATGTTGACATGTCACTACAAACATAAAAAAACACCATTACAAACCCGTATAACATTTTGATATTAGTGGAAGTGCTGCTCTCTCTCTCTCTCTCTCTCTCTCTCTCTCTCTCTCTCTCTCTCTCTCTCTCTCTCTCTCTCTCTCTCTCTACTGAAATAGAAGTAAAGGTAAGGTAGAAAGAAGTGTGGTGGTGGGGGGGGGGGAAGGGGAGGTGGAGGAATTAGGAGAGAGGAAAGAGAGATAAAAAAAAAATGAGAAAGGAACCAACAAATTATTCCGAGAGGGAGAGAGAGAGAGAGAGAGAGAGAGAGAGAGAGAGAGAGAGAGAGAGAGAGAGAGAGAGAGAGAGAGAGAGAGAGAGAGACTTTACCTTTGTACAATCAAATCTATTTATATTCGTTCCTGCACTTTTATATCATGTTAAGAGTTCTCCCGATAGTAATGTGTAGCGTCAATTTCTCTCTCTCTCTCTCTCTCTCTCTGCCTTCATTATATTTCTTCACTTTATCATTTTTGCTGTCGTTTTTTTCTAGTTGTTTTTCCCTTAATCATTATTTTTCATTTAGTTTCTTTTTCTTCCCTCACCCCTCGCCTCCTTCTGTGTCCGCTATGAAGTTCAGTACACACACACACACAGCGGAGCCGCCACCAGGACAGCGAACCTTGCCTTGGACACACTCGGGGAACGGGGCTTCGAACGTGGATCCGAACCTCTTCAAGACCGTTCGACCAGTGCTCCGGGTAATGAGTTAAAGCTTACGTGTTTGTGCTTGTTTTTTCTACCCCTTTTCTCACTATCTGGATTTTGTGTTATCTTCCTTCTCTTTCTTTTTTTTCTTTATCTCATCACCCAGTACAATGATGCAGTGTGTTGGGAGAAAAGATGAAGCGATTCACTCCTTGCCATATCGGATCCACCTCACCACCTTCCATACTGTACCACTTCCCACTTCTCTTCCTTCCTTACTCCACATCACTCCACCTCTTAATTCAATCACGTACCTTTCTCTCCGTGGCTCCAGTATAAAGGTGTGTTGTCGTCAGCTTCTCCTCACCAATGCGTCAAAAAAGCGGGCAGTTTCACACACAAAAAGTATTATTAACGCGGCGAGACGTACCTATGCGCTGTTCACGAGGTTAGGTAAACACTGACTGCTCACTCGCTACCATGTGTTTATTTGATTGGCAGGTTTTGTCTTTATAACGGGTCATTCTTCTTATTATTTCTTATTATCTTTCTGTCTATTTTTTGTTGTTGTTGTTGTTGTTTCCGTGTTTATTCATTCCTGTTTTTTGTTTTGTTTTTATTTAATTTGTTAGTTTGTTAAGCGAGTAGGTATTTACATAGGGTAGGTATTAACATAGAGAGTTATTTGTTTGTTAATTAGATAGTTTATTTATTCACTTTAATCTACTTACTTCTTTTCTTTTCGTCCTCTCAACTCTTTAACATACCCTCAATGCAAATCATTTTTCTCTATTTCATCATTGATGAAGACAATATCAATAATAATGACGACAAATGCAACCATTACATGGCTATTGTAATATTCTAGCACATTCCATTTATTCCTAGTCTCACCAACACGCTATTTCCTTACCTTACAAGTGCATACTGAAACCCAAATAATAGTAGAGCTTTTTTTTTCTGTAAGAGGGGAAAGCTGGCCAAGGGCAACAAAGATGATAAAATAAAAAGCCGAGTTATAATAGTCAATAATCATTGCATGTGTTTAATCGGTCTGCTACCACGAATATTTGCCAAAAGACACATCCGAGAGCACCTCTTCTAGACAAGTTAATCCCTTCAGTACTAGGTCACATTTTTACCACGAGTTTTTAGGTGTGATTAGACGATTTTATTGGT
This sequence comes from Callinectes sapidus, assembly GCA_020233015.1. Lineage (NCBI taxonomy): Eukaryota > Metazoa > Arthropoda > Malacostraca > Decapoda > Portunidae > Callinectes > Callinectes sapidus. The sequence goes on along the minus strand of JAHFWG010000339.1, from coordinate 75,872 downwards.
AATAAAGAAGGTCTATGGAGGTCAGAAAATTAAAGATCAGAGTCTGCACTATTCTAATCCCCACATGAATTTCTGAAGCTGCATAAAATTGACAAATAATAAGCAGAATGAATATGAAAATGCGCCCCAATAGTGAAAGGGTTAATGCTGAGAGAATCCGATAATAGTGTGTGATACCTTTACGTGCGTCTCACCTGCCTGCTACCCCGAATGTACCCAAACACGACACACGCACGAGTACCGTCTCCAGACAAGCGAATTTCACGAGTGTTTGCCGCGCTGTCTCAAACATTTCCACGCTGGGATGAATAAAGGGGAAATAATTGAGTTTACATATCCTGGCTCGCTGTAAACTTGACGTCAATGTTGATTTAAAGAGATGCATATAATAGTGGAGCTTCAGAGTTCTTAGGTTAATCGATAGTTTTGTAGATTAAATGAAGAAATAATTGAGTTTTATAGATTCTGGGATTTCGTGAAGTTAACGTCAAATTTGAGTGGAATTTTTAGGTCCGTTGCTGATTTAAGCCGATTTAACACCTTCAGGACTGGGATGCGTTTTTTTTTTTTTACTCATTCTGCTTATCATTTGTCGATTTTATACAGCTTCAGAAACACATATGAGGATTAAAATTGTGTAGATTTTGGCCATTAATCTTCTGACCTCCATAGACCCTTTCTAATGTCAATAAAATCATCTAATCACAGTCAGTACTCAGAAACGCTCCGCTCTCTCACCCCTGCTACTTTCAAAGGCCACAGAGAGTACAAGACGGGTTTCTGAGGGTGTTTCTCCTGTCAGTTAAACAGTAACCTTGCACATTTGTCATTAGAACCATAAAAACACCCTTGAAAACTTGTGTCACTGAAACAGGAGGCTTTTGAAATAGAGAAGATGTAGCGCTGAAGTGTTTCTGAGTATAGATGTATATACCAAAAGGCGTGGTAAGAATGTGACCCAGTACTGAAGGGGTTAAAGGGACGGAAGATAAACTGTGTACGCTGTAGAGGAAGGAAATAGTCGAGACGTGTGGGTGATGTATAAATAGAAGTAACCAGAATAAAACCATACGGACAGGAAATAGATAACGTAGAGTGTGTAAATAAGTGAAGTGACCGTAAAAACAAAGGAAGAATAAATAGATCATGTAGGTAGTGCATGAATAAATGAAGTGACCAGAATGGTAAAGATGGAAATAAATGAATGATGCAGTATTGTATAAATATAGATTCAAGGACTGTGTATAGGTGATGTATAAATAAATGAGGCAATTATATAGGGAGAGAAAAATAAATGATGTAAGTGGCGTATCAATAGATGAAGTGACTAGAATTGTAAAGATGGAAATAAATGAATGATGTAGTATTCTATAAATATAGATAGGTAGTGTATAAATAAATGAAATAACTATGTAGGGAGAAAAAAAAAGATGATGTATGAGGTGTATAAATAGATTAATTGACTACACTTTAAATCAATACAAATAAATAATGCAGTTATTTTAAAGATATAGATTCAGAGACTCTAAATCATTGTATAGGTAGCTAATATATAAATGAATGAAATTACAACCTGCATGGGAGTGGAAAAATAGATCATGTTGCACTGTGAATATGAAGCAAAGGATAGTATACATTTAAAGACACGTGATGTAAGAGGCGGAGAGGCCAAAGATAGTGAAGAGGTGAGGGGTAAAAATAATTCTGAGATCACGTAGACTTGAAAAATTAGCATACTACTTGTCGCCACCTACATTCCTTCTTCTTCTTGTTCTTGTTCTTGTTCATCTTCTTCTTCTTTTGTTCCTTCCATCCATTCTAATTAACGTCCCATTTGTCGTCACCTACATTCCTTCTTCTCCTCCTTTTACTCCTTCCATTCTATTAAATCACCATATAACTTCCCACCACCTACATTTCTTCTTATTTTATTTCTTCCATTCCATCCATCCATCCTATTAAATTAGCATTCTACTTGTCGCCTCCTACATTCCTTCTTCTCCTTCTGTTCCTTCCATTATATCAAATTAGTATATAACTTCTCACCACCTACATTTCTTCTTCTTCTTTTATTCCTTCCATTTCATCCATCCATTCTATTAAATTAGCATTCTACTTGTCATCACCTGCATTTCTTCTTCTCCTCCTTTTATTCCTTCCGTTCTATTAAATTATCATATAACATCTCACCACCTACATTTCTTTTTCTTCTTTTATTCCTTCTATTCCATCCATCCATCCTATTAAATCAGCATTCTACTTGTCGCCTCCTACATTCCTTCTTCTCCTTCTATTCCTTCCATTTTATCCACCCGTTCTATCTTATTCAAGTCGTCACCATCTATATTCCTTCACTTTCTCCTTCTATTCCTTCCATTCTGTCTTTTGTTTAACTCTTTTGACCTTTAAGGGGACTGGCAAACTAGTGGTCTTTTTATTTTCATTGTTTCCCTCCCTTGGCCAGCTTCCCCCTTTTACAAAAAAAAGTTATTGCCATCCGTTCTATTTTATTTACCTCTTCCACTTATCCACCTGTTTCTTCCACTTTACCTATTTCTTCTACTCCACTCACTCCTGTACAGACGGCGGGATATTTGATAAAAAGGAACCCCCCCCCCCCCGACTCCTATCTTCGCCGCCAGTGACATGTTAATTCAAGGGGTTTTAGAGGTACCAATGCCGTGATGCGTCATTTCCCTGCCATCTCACCTACTATAGTCGCTGCAGTCTAAACGGTCACTTTTGTGTGGTCTTGAGTTAGCCAGGGGAGTTTTCCACCATTGCCATGTCACGGGCTTACTTTCCTTCTTTCCTTCATAATATACCATTCATATTTTGAAGTACTTTCCCTTGTAGAAAGAGAAAAGCAGTAGAGAAGGTAAATTTTCCTTAATTTTCTCCTTTTTTTGCAGATGTAAGAGGTAAGAGTGGCCTGGAGAGAGAGAGAGAGAGAGAGAGAGAGAGAGAGAGAGAGAGAGAGAGAGAGAGAGAGAGAGAGAGAGAGAGAGAGAGAGAGAGAGGAGATGTTCAGATGGAGTGCGGGAGAGAGAGGTGAGATTTTTTTTTTTTTTGTTTTTTTTGGAGAGAGAGAGAGAGAGAGAGAGAGAGAGAATGTGGAGGAATCCCCGGTTAGCGCAACGTCACACAAAAGTGCCAATTTAGATTACAGCGATTGTAGTTGAGGTGATATATACCAAAGATGATTATAATATCCTTGGGTGATACCGCCGAGATATTCTCCTCAGAACGAATCACCTTTATCTACGTAACTCAATCAAACTGTTCCAACCAAAGCAAACTACTGGCGACGCTAAGAAACCAATATGAAGTGATTACCTTATTTGTCTTCATTGTATCTAGCGATGTAATGGAAATAATCGAGGCGGCAGAGTGTAACATCCTGCACTACACATATCTTCTACAGACTGATTTCAAATTCACCGGTTTCTCTCCACAAAGCGCTCTGATTGGCTAGATTTATTCTGTATTATTTCTATTGGCCACTGGCTCCACGCTCAAACGAAAGAACCAATCACCGTCATTGACATCACGCATGCGCCAATAACAAAACCAACGGCGTTCCTCACCTCTGGCAGTGCCTTACCTCACTACACCTCCTCAGATAAATATGGTGATGATATTCAGAGTTACACCAATACATTACTACTTACGTCTCATGCTGGTGAACTGTCCCTGGCGGCTGGCTGGCTGTTCATGTCATCAAGCACCAGCAGGCACCCCACACCCACCGTCCACATCCACTATCTTATCATGCCTTCAACGATATGCGAATAAATAACCTTTGTTTATTGAGAGGCTACAAACACGCTGTTCTTTTCGTTTATATCATTGGTTTTGTCACTGTTTTGGTCTTCCCTCCCTGCTGGTTCTTACCGCCTCGTCACACACCGAGGTAAACAAATCACTCAGCAGCAGCAGCAGGCCACCGGTGATGTGCGCGCGCAGGTGGACACTGTCAGATGTCTTCTCTTTCTGCTTCTTCTGCTTCTGGCTTTCACCATTACAGATTCTGCCCATTAACCTTCTGGCCTCCATAGACCCTTCCTCATATCAACAATATTTTATCACACTCATACTCATGGCAAAAATGTGTCCCCGTACTGAAAGAGTTAAGCAATGGTTATTTATTTTCCTTCTCAATCTGACTTGGTGAATACATGATAGGCAGCAGGTGTGGGTGAAGCAGTGGTGAGGCAAGCTGCTCTAGGTGTCTCTGGCGAGCCTCTGTCGGGGCCTATCATGATATCACAGCATAGCACAGCGTAGCACAGCGCAGACACCAAGGACACAAGGATACACACACACCATTGAGTTACTTTAGGATTTCTTTACTTTAGGAGATAATGTGACTGTGTACAATATGTCCACACATTAAGGGAGAGAAATATACAGGTTAACATTATTTTCAACATACACTATGTACAAGGGGGAACAAGGAAGGAAGGGAGGTCTATTTCTGTAGTAGCATATACGTAACTATGGACATCATAGTAAGCAATGAAATAACAGAAAAGTTTGTTGCCTCTTGGGGCAAGACACGCGGGGTTCATATCAAAGCTTCACTTTTTTTGTCAGGCTAGAGTTGCCTCATATATACTGTATAATTAGCTAATATGAACAATATATATCAAAATCTGCCAATGGGAAAGAGAGATTGAAGAGAGAAAGAAATGAATTTATACAAAAGGTTAAAAACATCAAATAAAAAATTTCTTCACATATTTTACAGGACTAGATAAGTGTGGAAATTATACATGTATATAACACAGACAGATAAGAAGTGGATAAAAATATACTGTAACAAGATCTGCACATGCAAGAATACAAAAATGGCATGAAGAGAGAGAGAGAGTATCTATACATCACGTTGTCGTTAGAACACTGAGCGAGTGGAGATGAGTTGTTGCGTGCGAGACACAGGTCACAGGTTCAGTCTGGGGCGTTGAGCAAGAAGCATTGATGACCCTCTGTGTGTGTCCGGCTCACCTCAACCCCGTGCCACCACACCCTGGGACACACTGGACCATTAACACATACTTGGACACACCCTTTTGTTTTGTATATTCCTACCACCAACATTTCAATGACCTTCATAGCATAAAACTCATATTCTGGAGTACATTCCCCTGTAGAAAGAGAAAAGCAGTAGAGAAGGTAAATTTTCTTTCCTTTTCTCCTTTTTTGCAGATGTAAGAGGTAAGAGTGAGCTGCAACCTTCCTCATCCTCCCGCTGTGGTGTGCAGCGTGCCAGACACACACAGCCGGCCCTCACAAGCTGGGTGGGTCTCAGTAATCAGGCTCAGTTTTCCTTAATTAGAATAGAAATTAATTGTTCTTTGCTCATTTCATCTTTAGCAGATACACTTATAAGTTGTTTTTTTCAGATCTGATGTATGTACTGTACTGTACTGGCATTACAGAGTGTTACAATGCAAAGGAACTACTTAAATTAATAATAATCTGCAGGAGGTGTCTTGGGTGGGTTGGGTTTGGGGGACAATGAGTCTTAAATTCCTGAAATAGTACGCATTAGGGGACTGGAGAAGGTGGTGGTGGTGGTGGTGGTGGTGGTGGTGGTGGTGGTGGTGGTGGTGGTGGTGGTGGTGGTGGTGTCTGGCTACAACAGTCTACAGTTTACCAAGGATCAGCCCTAGGAACCTTATGACATTGAGAATATTAAAGGCTTGCTATCAATGGAACAGAGGTAAGTAAGACGGTGAAAAATAGGAATGAGTTAAAATATTATTGACAAGACAACATTCACTCTGCATTTCCAAGGCCTCTCTCTCTCTCTCTCTCTCTCTCTCTCTCTCTCTCTCTCTCTGACGCCGGGCATAAGAGAGGTGGTGGTCTGCTCCTGGCTTTGGTCAGCAGCACAGTATCTGCTAATGGCATGGATTGACTTGAGTCCAACACAACCCTTCCACCCACACCACACACAGCCACCGCTAACACCTGTCCACTCAATGCAGCCGTCCACTGCACACCTGTGGGCCCTGAGCCTCTTTTCCCTCCCTGCCCATCACCTTGGCCCTCTCCTTCACCTGGCCACTGCTGCACACCTGCCCTGCCCTCTCCTTCCTGGTGAGTCAACACAGATGTCCATAGCACACCTGGGGACCGAGAGGCTGCCTACCCCTCCTTGCCTGCCACCTTGGCCTTCTCCTTCATGTCCACACCCTGGAAGCCGTGTGAGGAGAGCTGCACCTGCTGCAGCGCTGACTGGCCCTCAGTGCCCAGGCTCAGCAGGGCCTGCCTGGCGGCCTCCCGCACCTCCCCCGATGGGTCGTTCTGCTGCAGGAAGGACAGCACCTCGATGGGCCTGGGCCACTCCGGCACCTCCTTCTGCTGGGCCGGGGAATGTTTCTTGGTCTTGTTTGAGCTTTTACCCGCTTTCTTGCCCTCCCCCTTCCTGTCCGTGTTCTCCGGCACCACCGGCGCCAGCACACCCAGCAGCACGCAGGCCGCCTCCCTGTTGCTGGTGCGGCTCGACTCCAGCAGCAGCAGGCACAGCTCCACAATCTGTGCAGGAAAGACTCATCACTGTACACTGCCTTTGCCTCTCATGTCCACCTGTGTCTATGTCTGGTGTTTTGTCTCATGCAGTGGTGTTTGGCTGGCCTCTATCCTGTGTAAATCTGTGTTTCCTGTTTTTTTTTTTCATTAGTCACTACAGCTTAGAAAGTCAAGTAATAATAGTCATTAGAGTGTTCTGCTGCATCTCTATCATTGTCAAGGATAACTATTACAGTATATGTGAAAATTACTGTAAATTAACAAATATTATACACCACCCTACAAGCTTATGCAGTAAGTCAACTTACATGCAGACTGGTCACACATCCTTATTTACAAATATACTTATACAGGATCCACACCCCACCACATCACCACACACACTTCAACACCTGTCACACCACTCTCATTCCTCACACCCTTCCTCACCACCACCACCACCACCACCACCACCCACCACTCCCCTCCCTTCCTGCCAAAACACTCACAACTCTTATATTCACATCAAACTTCTTCCATTATACACATGCCTCACCACACACACACACACACACACACACACACACACACACACACACACACAAACCCCTGCCACCCTCATCACATTCACACACCCCTGCCACAATCACCACACCCCCTGCTTCCACCCCTCCCCCCCTTGCCACACTCACATCCCAGCCCCCCACTGGCCTGCCCTTGTCACACTCACCACCTGCATGAGCTGGTTGTTGTGGGCCAGACTGTTGACAAAGCTGGTGGTGACGTGCCGCAGCTCTGAGGGTCCCGCCAGCAGGTGGCCAATGATCTTGATGTGCAGGGCTGTGGGCTCCTTGATCTGGTGCAGTCCTGTCTCCACTCTACAGTGACAGGAAAAGAATGATGTTAACTGCTGATTACAGACACAAATATTGATTCACAAGGTGATCTAAACAAAAATAAAAGATGTTTATTTCAAGCCAAACTGCTACGTTCTGCTTTGGAAACTTGATAATTGCCATAAACATTGCTGTGGAAAATTATATAAACTAAGAGAATCAATAAAATATGATCATAGTTATTTTCTACACATGGCAGACATTTCTGTGCTCTATAACATCATGAATATTTTCTCTGTTGGATACAAAACACCTTAATGCCAGACTCACTTTTTTGGGTTGCCAGAGAGCATCAGTTCAGCGGTGGTGAGGCTGTGGCCAATGATGGGGACGGTCTGCTCCAGTGGGCGGTGCAGGTGGTGTAGGAAGTGGCCCACCGTCACCAGCGCCTTGCCCTCAAACTCCTCCATGTCTGTCATGGTGCACACCATCTCCTCCAGCACTGAAAGGAAGGACTCATTGCAAGCCTCCATCCACCACCCCCTGGCCACCCCCACACTGCCCATCAAGGCAACACTAACACTGGGCATGCAAAGTATTCAGCACAATGTGAGCTGCTCAGGAAAACATTACTCAACACCCAAAGTATTGAACAAAATGTGAACTAATGCACTCATGGTGGAAATTGAATAAAAGCAATACAGTGATATACGTACTTCAATCTATAACTCTATTTTCACTTTGTGCTTTTATGAGCTGGAGAAGTTATGAGAATTAACTGGTGGAAACACTGGAATTTAGAACTACAATGAAGTAACTTAAGAGAAGAAGGAATGATGGAGAGGAATAATAACAAGAAGCAACAGTGACAGACACAAAAAGTCACAGGACGCACCTCTCCTGGCCAGGCCGGGCACTGTGGGGTCCACCAGCGACGACACCACCTGCAGCAGGCCACTCACCACCGCCTGGCCCGTCACACACCAGTCATCACCGCCCGCCACAGAGTCCCACAGCACCTGCACACAACACACTACATTGAGACAACACTGCCAATGTTCCATGAGTGTGTCACAGGAATGCATCACTCTCATCTATTCTGTTCATATTGCTAAAAACTTACACATAAAATTTAAGAATCTAGGTCATAAATATTTGTCTATAATGCTATCAATGTGTTGCCTTTGTCATTCCATCTCTAAGCATACTTACTTTCATATTCATCATTCTAGTTATATGTGATTTGTGAACCTGACTCTGACACACTGCTGTTCATGTCACACACAACTTACTGACAATAAAACTCAAGACTCCGTGTCATTAACTGTGGCTTCTATCTTGTCTGGCACTACCTTACTTCCTTACTAACAGCTCATGGCACCATATTCCAAAACACTTCTGTGCTGCTATATGTCAAAGTATGTGCTACTTCAAATTACACAAGTTTTAAAGTTTTAGCCCATAAATTCCAGTAAAAAAGCCCCCCACACTGCTTAACCTCTTCACTACTGGGACAATTTTACCACAAGTCTTGGGTGTGATCAGACAATTTTTCTGAAGGGTCTACAGAGGTCAGAAGATTAATGGCCACAGTCTGTACTATTTCAATCCACACACGAGTTTCTGAAGCTGTATAAAATTGAAAAATAATAAACAGAATAAATATAAAAATGTGTCCCACCTGCACGTGAGGGACAGTGATGAGGTGTTGTGGCTTGAGGCTGTCAAAATTGTGTCGGTGAGCCAGCACGCCCGCCACCAGCCGCCCCTCCTCCTCCAGCTTCTTGAGGGAGTGGTGCTCACGGCTTCTCAGTGGCCCAAAGGAACCAAGGTGCTGTGGAGAGACACAAGTAAGGCTCTTCATTCCATCATGTTAGTTAGGTTAGGTGAGCAAGACCACACCAACACAGGACTCACAAGTGCTACATATGCCTTCCAGCCAGTGCTACATATGCCTTCCAGCCAGTGACATTTCCTTGTGTATTTGGTGACTTTGTGTGTTTACTTGTATTGTCTTGCATCAGGGGGCATGTGTGTCTTTCCTACCTCCTTCTGTATTGCTCCCAAAATATGGAAGACCTGCCATTCACATATTCTCCATTTATGCCACTCACTTTAGTATTCACAGTGCAAGTCAAGCATTGTTTTACCAAGACACTCCACCCCCAGGAGCCCCACACACCTGTAGGAGCTGCAGGGCGTGTCTCAGGTGAGTGTAGAGGAAGAGGTCCAGCTGGGCACTGCTGGTGACCACCGGCTGGCTGGTGTCCGGCTGGCAGGAGGCTGCAAGCAGGGCTGCTGTCTCCTTGTTCTTCTTCTCCTCACATGCCTGTTTGGGGAGGACACGTTAAGATAGGTTCAAAAGTTACTTCAGTTAAATATCTAAAGTATCTAGCTGCTATTGAACTCTTAATCTGCTTTCTACTTGAACAGAGGAATTGCTAAGACATGATGAACAGGTTGCTTCAAACACAGCTTTCCTACCACAATTCATTCTTCTACTTGCCTTCCTTTACACAAAAGCAGGTAGAAATTGGGTGGAAGGAGGGACAACTGGAACCATAGAGACCATATAATATTAAACCTTCCTCTACCTTTCCTTGCATAGATGAGCAGGACAAAGAAATGATATGAAAGAAAGAACAAGAGGGAGCGAACTATAGGGATAGCAGCAAAACACTCACATCAGGATGGTCGTCCTCAAAGTCATCATCACAGACAGCGTTCAGGAAGTCAAAGCACTCGAGGGCAGACTCCACCGAGAGGCTGATCTCCGAGGTGTTGCTGTCCCGGCGGCTGCGGCAGTTCTGCAAGAGGGAGTTAGTGGTTCTCAGTGACTCGGCCCCCTGACAGATAACTTGATGGCTGCTACGTGACGGTCACACCGGCTGTCTCTGAGTCAACATGTAAAGCTCTGGGTGGTGCTGATGACTTGAGGTGAAAAGTTAGCCATCTACAAGAAAATGAACACATGGGGGGGAAGGCTGCAACAGACTACTACATACTTCATCCACCAACACCCAAGATTTTACTCTGCAAGTACAGTACATAGTGTGACCAGAATGAAAATTCTACAAGACTGAAGCACAACACTGACAGACTGAGGGTGTGAGGCAGCGGCTCGGCAGACTGAGAGCCAGACACGCCAGTGAAGGTGTCGCTCAACATCAATGATACAAAAGTGTGAACAGTGACAATAGAGAATATCTGAAACAGGAAGAGTATTTGCATTCACAGAACCTCTTAACAATGAATTAATAGACATTTCTCAATACATACATACATAAGTGTACATACATATGTATGCTGCATGCTGTGAACAGAGTACATACATGGTCATCTAGAAGTGTTCCTGAGTGCAAGGAAAGTACTGATACACTACTGCGCTGCTGTATGCTTTCCAAGGGACATGAAGGGACAGCAAGTTGGGTGAAGCTGTACAGAGGCGTGGCCAGCCAGCCATTCTGTGAGTCAGCAGTGAGTCAACAGAGGTCAAGGAGTCTGAAGGAAGCAACCGATATCCACTCCCCACACTAGGCGTGAATGAAGCAGGAGTTGAGGGACTTGCCGTTAGTGGAGTAGAAGCAAGTTAGTGATACGGAAACACAAGCAGTTAGTTAGTTGGCTGTGACCAGACAGCCATTCTCTTGATGTACTACATGCACCGGTACCCTCCTGAAGCTTGGGCAGGTCAGTATTAGCGGGGCTAGTCAGGTTACTGTGGTACTAGTAAAGTGTATCCCAGAGCTTATACTCACTTCAGGATAATACTCATCATCATCATCACCATGATCATCATCATCAATATCATCACACTCTGCACTGAGGAAATCAAAGCATTCTAAGGCTGACTCAACCAAGAGGCTGATGTCTGAGGCACTGCTCCCCCTCCTACTGCTGCACGTCTGTAACATGTGAACTCTTCTTTACAACACCATTGAATCACGCTGAAAAGTGTGTCAAACGCCTACACAGTGAAGCTGGCAAAGCATTGGACTGTGTGTGTGTGTGTGTGTGTGTGTGTGTGTGTGTGTGTGTGTGTGTGTGTGTGTGTGTGTGTGTGTGTGCACTACTCGTAGTTATTACAAATTAATGTTACTTCTTGGCAGGTGTGGGTCAGTGTGAGGTGTGGCTGGCTCATCAAGTGTCTAAACAGCAAAGTGAAGAAATGCTGCTACATCAAGGAGTAAATACACTCAAGGCATCAAATTTAAACCTAACTTTGAAAAAAAGTCTGCTGAAGTTGATAAATAGAAAATACTGGAGGGAAAAGTGTAGTTAGGCATTAGTTGTTCCCCAAACCTATCAGTGAGAGACCCTTGCTGGCTGAGTCTCTGTAATCCTCAGTGGTACGCAGCAGTCAGCCTCAGAGGAATGGTGGTGAAGAGACTTTGATATTTACATGTTATTTTGTCACTTAGTTGCTGTACATGTTACTCTCCCTTAAGTAATAATATACAAGTGTCCTACTGGTGAGAATGTGACCAAAGCTGCCACAGACGGTGGAACATATTACAGGAATGGTTAAAGGCATCAGTGAGAACAAATCAACCAAAAATCAAACTTCTCAAATTATTCTCAGCTAATCAAAGGCTAAGAGTTAAACAATGTTTTATGTTAATGATATTATGATAGTTTATATCAACATTAGTCCTGTCTCTCGGTGTTAATAGCATGCATTATATGCAACACGGGTGCCACACGGGCAGACACATACAGGGGCCGGGGCGGCACCACTCCTGTGCGTCAGGGAAGTGTTGCCCAGCACAGTGTGAAGGGATGAGGAAACACTTCACAGATCACAGAGATGAATGAGATGACAAGTTACTCAGCAAGCTGGTCATGACGGTGATGTGTCTCTCACAGCACGGGAGTGAGAGGCAATCAAGGAGCACCTCTCACTCCATCAAACTTTAATGAAAAGTTTAGTTTATGGAGCTCAATTGCATTACAGATTATATTGCTTCCAGTTTCAAGAACAGAAAATCTGAAGAGAAAATTACTGTAATTTAAAAATGAAGTAAAGTATGAACAAGAAGTATATTTATCATACAAAGTGAAGAGAACTGAGACAAGTATGCAGCACTATGTACAGGAGATGCAGCAGAACTTTGTGATGAAGATGAAGATTTGAGTTGTAGTGAAGTGAAGGAGACTTGCAGGCGGTGGTGGAGGCGGCCCGCCCCACCAGGCCACTGTGCAGGAACACTACACACCACACACGCAACACTACAGCCATGCATGGGGACAGGTGGTGGGGTGCGGCAACACACGGTGCGTCACACACGGAGAGCCACAGGGTGCCTCGCAGGACAGTGTTTATGGTCACCCCTGGCTTGGCGGTGACTCTTGGTCCAGCCTCAGTACAGACACTGGGCTGACTAAGGTTGTGTGCTTATAAGGGGAACTGTACATGGGAGGGCAAGTGGCCGGGGCTTATAGCGATGAAGAGAGAGGAGGGAGGCAGCTGAGGTGTCAGGATGGGTCTCAGCACACACACACTTATATCTAATTGTAATGGAGCAGACTTTTTATTTTTGTTGTTTTTGTTGCTCTTGGTCAGCTTCCCCCTCTTGCATTAGAAATAAATAAATAAATAAATAAAAAGATGGTCTTCAGTACAAATACCTCCACAGCATCATTACTCCACTGAAGGAAGCTTCCAGTTCATCTCATTAAATACTGAACAACCAATGATCTCAAATGCTGCTCTGTTTTCTATTTTGATCTATTTATTCATCTTATCTTTATGTCAATGATATGTCCTACAATCAATTTTTGAGAATATTTATCTTCAAGAGGTGATATTTCCTAAACAGTCCCTTTATATTAAGATTTCATGCATCTTTAATACTTTCCATAATATTTCTTAACTTTATCATCTGTTTTTTTATTTCCAAGTTTTCTAGTCTCTGCTCTCCATCTTTGCCATCGTGTACACTTCCACTCATTCTTCACATCTACTCTATCCACGGTTTAATATTCCTCTTCATCTTGTCATCTATTCTTGTGGCTTTTTTCTCTTTCCTTCCTTTTCACTTCCACTGATATGTGCCTTCTCTTCCATACACGCTGCTTGTTCTTGTCTTCAAAATATCTCAATGCACGTTTTTCAATGTTCCTTTCATCTCCTTTCCATACTTCCTTCACTAGTTAAATCCTTCCTTTTTTTCTCTTCTTCTTTCAATGTATAATTTCTTTTCTGCCAATTATAGTCCTTTTTCCTTCCAATATTGTTTTTATCTCCTTTGACATTTCCTTTCCTTCCTTCATTAATAAAATCCTTCCTTTTTTCCTTCAATTCTTTATCTTTTCCTTCTCCACAAATATCATCTCCATTCCTTTCTACCAATTATAACCTTTCTTCTTTTAAAATACTCCTTTCACTTCCTTCCTTCCTAATTAAATCCTTTTTTCCCTTCAATTCTTCATCTTTTCCTACTCCACAAACATCACCTCCTTCCCTTTCCCTACAATGAACTTCCACTCTCCTTCCTTTCCCTATTCAGACAAGTTTCCCCACACCACTAGACAGTCTACAGCCTTTCCTTGTCCCTTCACACACTTCCCACACTTCACACACTTCCCTTGCCCTGCCCGCCCCCCCCACCTACCCTGCACATGTCATCCAGGTCCAACACTGCCTCCTCGAGCGTGTGCAGCTGCGGGAACTGTCCTTGAATGTCCTCCAGGCAAGTCCGCAGCCGACTCACAACCTGCAGAAGGACAAGAAAAGTGTGGGATGGTTCTTCTTTTTTTTTTTGTGTGTGTGTGTTTTTTGTCTGAGTTGTAATGAAGATTGTTGGTAAAGGAAGTTGTAAGTGGTGGTGGTGTTGTTGGTGTTGGTGGTGGTGGTAGTTGGGCAGTAGTATTTATAGTGGTTGTAGTAGTAGATGTCAACTGCATTTGATTTTCATGTGAATTTTTGAGGTTCTAACAGTATATTTATCTTCTAAAAGTATACATATAAAAATTCACATAAAAAAGACACAAGCTAAGTTTTTCCAACAACAATGACTAAATCTTTCACCAAGGAAACACATTAAAGGTACAAAACTCAATGGTAAATCACAACAAACACTTGGGACTAATAATAGTAGTAGTAGTGTAACAGTAGTAGTAATTGTAATAGCAGAAGCAGTAATAATAACAATAACCATCAACTTCAAACTCTCTCCCACTACCAACCTCCCATCTTTCCATCAGCAACACACACACACACACACACACACACTGCCGAGCCACAGGGACTTACATACCTTCTTCAGAGTAACAGTAATAGTATCAAGAACCACCAACTTCAAACTCTTTCCCACTACCAACCTCCCATCTTCCCATCATCAACAACACACACACACACACACACACTGCCGAGCCACATGGCCTTACCTTCTTCAGAGTCATGGGGGGGTTAGCCTCATCCCAGGTGTGTCCTTCCCCCCACTTGAAGGACTCCGGCTCAGTGGCAAGGAGGTCCAGCTGCTGTGATAGGGACTGGGACATGGTGGGGGACAGGCCGGTGGAGTAGGATGACAGGTGGGAGAAGGATCGGGACATCATATCCATGTTGGAGCCTTGAGAGATGCTGAACTGTGGGGTGAAGTGAGGAAAAGGTGTTTGAGGTCTTGTTTTGCAGGTCGTTGTGTTCTTTCTTTCTAGCTTGTGATGTCTTTAGTATTGTGGTAACTATTTCATATTATTCCACTTTTTTGTTGTGTTAAATCATGAAATGCAGCTAAATGCAACTCCCAACACACTCAGTAGTTTTGCAGGTCATTGTGTTCTTTCTTTCTAACTTGTGATGTCTCTAGTATTGTTGTTACTGTGTCATGTTGTTCCACTTTTTGTTGTTGTGTTAAATCATGAAATCCAGCTAAATGCAACTCCCAACACACTCAGTAGTGGTCTAACTCTAAAGACAACAATGTTTTTATCTTTCCAGCTACTGAATCCAACTCTTTACCCCTTCAACATTGAGATGCATTTTCAAATTTATTCTATTCATTATTTGTTCATTTTATACAGCCTCAGAAACTCATGTGGGGATTTAAATAGTAAAGAATCTGGCCATTACTCTTCTGACCTCCATAAACCCTTCCTAATGTCCATGAAATTTTCTAATCACACACAAAACTCATAAAAATGTCTCCCAGTACTGAAGAGATCAATGCATTTCACACTGATTAAACTTTATGGACAATTTCCTGCCATTCTAGTTTTGACACCGGTATGACTGAGGGGTTGAGGTGAGGGCAGTACCTGTGAGTATCTGGCCCACTGCTCCACCCGACTCTCCTTCTTGCGCACCAGAGTGAAGTTGCCGGTGTTGTCGCACTGAGGGCTGGCAGAGTCCCGGCCATCAAACAGTATTGAGTCCTGCAACACACACACACACACCCAAGGCATTCATGGTCTCTGTCTATAGTGTCACAAGGCTGGCCACTCTCTCCTTACAGGCTAAATTAAACAAGCCAATAATGCCACTAATTTCATGTATCAATAAAACATCTTAACAATGTGGAATTATGGATTCACATACATAGAACCTCACAAAAAGAGTAGAGTTTGCTTGTCTTTGGATTGATAAATTGTTAAATCTTCCTTACCACAAGTATAAAAACTCTATCCATCTCTCTAAGTATCAACGTACAGTAAGGCAAGCCACTAACTAAGGTAAGAGACAGACCCACCTGGCTGTCACTTCTCCTGGACAGACCCTGGTAGTCTGACACGGGACTGTTGCTGTCGGTGCGGGTGGACAGGGCAGCGTGGGAGGACAGGAGGCCCCGGTACTCGGACAGGGGACTGGCGCTGTCGGCTGTTGAGCTTCGTGCGGACATGCTGCCAAAACTGCTGTCGTGATCACACTCTGGGGACAAGTTGCTGTCCTTGCCAGAGGGAACCTGAGGAGGAACACACAAACACACACACACAATCAGTGGCAAGAAAGGAAGAAAATAAGAAAAAGAGGAAAACAAAAAAGGAGAAAAAGAGAAAAAAAAGAAAAGGGAAAAAGGAAAAAAAGAAAAGATACAGAAAAGAAACACACTAATCACAAGCAAGGAAGAAATCAAGAGGTACCTGTACAGAAGGCCTTAACTACATTTATATACCAACAGACCCACCAGCGACCACACAACAACAATGCCGAGATGAAGATGTATAAGGCACAAACAGATAGCAGACAGGCACTCACACCAGCAACAGTGTTTGGGGGCGAGGAGCTGAGAGGATGCAGGACGGGGAGCCGCCTCTTGTTGCCCGGGGACGTGGCGGACATGCTGGGCGTCCTCATCAGTCCATCCTCTATCACTCCATCTAGAGGACTGTGTTGGGAAGAGAGAGAGAGAGAGAGGGTGTATTTACAAGTGAGTGAGAGTGTTGTTGGAGTGGCTTCAGTATGCTTCATGTGCCTCTGGGAAGGGAGCTGTTCTAAATGTTTAAAAAGGGTCTGCTAATTGATTTTTTTATAGAGAATAGGAAATACATACAAATCCTCTTAGAATGTTGCCTGTGTTAAAGAGAGTGTTGCGTTAGGGAAGACTTCAACAGGCAAACAAATCGATTAAGGTAACAAATGCATCCTCAGAAGTGTATGGAGCATATTCATTGTCTTTTGTCCCATAATGCCTATTGGAGAGTGCATTATGAAGAGGTAATATGTAATAAACTATGATGAATACACTGCATTACATTTTCTTTATATGAGAGGTTCTGATCAAATAAATAATGTAGGAGAGGAATGATCCACTGAAGTGCCAGTCCCTACCACAAAGGACCACAGGGACATGTATACAGTGAGAGCAATGGGTGGGTGGCACTGTTCCCTGCCACAAACAACCTAAAGAAACTGACAATACATATTCCTTTTCCTTATCCCTAAAAGTAATGACTCTAAATACAACACTTTTTTAAGCTGTATAGAAAACCAACCCAAACATAAGATAAATACTTTCTTTCTTTCTTTTTATAATTTTCTAGCAAGTGAATGTGTATCAGTTTATGGCACTCCTCATGAACTAAATCTAAATACACCAATTTTTAAGCCCTATAGACAGAATCAAACGTAATCTAACCTAACCAACAGATATATTCTTTCTAACCTACAGATACATTCTTTCTAAGCTAATCTAACCTACAGATACATTCATTCTTTCTTTTCTGTAACTTCTCAGGGTGTGAATGTGGCGACTCACTTCCAGGTGATGACCAGGTTGAGCTTGAGTGAGCCTGAGGGGTTGAGGTTGACAGTCATGAGCTGCGGGTGTGGGGAGAACAAGTCCTTGGTCTCACACACCTTGTTGCCGATCACCACTGTCTTGCCCAGCACCCGCACCTCCACCGCCTTGATCAGCAGCTGTGGGACGGATATTGCTTACTGCTGGCACACAAACACACACACAAACACACACACACACACATACACACAAAGGAAAGGATGATGGCTAAAGGACATAAAGAAACACAGCTTTCCACAGAGGAGTATTGAAATCTGGACTAATTTAACAGAAGAAATTATAATAGCAATAACTGTGCACTAATTCAAAGAACGATTAGATGAGGATAGATATGGAGATGAAAACACACTAGATTGACTCAGGATCCATAAATCTCAACTAGGTAAATATAACTAGATAAACACACACACACACACACACACACACACACACACACACACACACACACACACATACACTGGCCTTTTAGGAGTTTATCAGTTTGTAGCTTTTAAATGGAGTGCTTGTGTAAGTCTATCATTCTTTACTTAAGGCAAATACAACAATCAACTATGAAAAGATTTGATACTCAAGGAAGGAAAGAAAAGATAAAAGAAAAGAGTAAAAACCCCATTATTTGTCCCTCCCCAGTAGAGAGTGGCCATCGCAGGATCCTCACCATCTCGCCAATGAGTCCCTTGATGACGGTGCGCTGGTTGTCCCACGTCTGAGTATTATCCTTGCACACTCGGCCTCGGGACTTCCACTTCTGTGTGCCGTGCTTCAGTGTCACCTCAAACACGTCTCCAGGACACAGCCGAGCGAACCCCTGGATGCCTGAAGACCCAATGACAACTATTACTCTCAATGCAAAACCTAACCTAACCTAACCAAACCTAACCTAACTCCTGGATGCCTAAAGTAATAAATTAGTAATAACAAATAATCAATAAATAAAGAAATACACATACAAATCAATAAAGGTATGTAAGAGTTGTCATAAAAAGAAATCTGTATCTCTTATAATACCCAACAAGTACATAATAAACAATATAAACACTCCACAAACAAATCTGTAAAGTAAGAGTTATCAAAAAGAAAAAGAAAAAGAAACCAGTATGTCTTATAATAACCACCAAATACATAAATAATAAACAAGATACATACTGACTGACTATATAAACCTTGACAAAGAGCCACAGAGAGACTTGTCATGGAGCAGCGTTACCTTTCATCTCCAGGGTGAGTGTGCCGATGAGCTGCTCAATCTTCACCTCCAGGGCACACAGGGTCTCAGTGCACTCCCTGTAGCCAGACCGCACGTTGCTCAGCGCCGACGCCTTCTCCTTGCCGGGGGAAAGGGCGTACGCATAGGCCATTGACCGTACCTGTGGGGGGTTTGAAGTGTTGTGACTTACTGTGACTAACCGTTCGCCCAAGACCCATATCAACAGAGATTCTTAAGTATGTAGATTTTTTTAGGTGAATTTCTAGTCTTAAAATCCATCTTAACCTCCAGAAATTGTTGTATTTTAGGTATTATTTCAGTGGTTAATTGGTGGAGGCAGGCAGGACTGACTCACCCCATCCCTGAGCTTCTGGTGCAGAGTGTACTGGTCCTGCAGGTCCTCCAGTTTGCTCAGGTGGTACTCCACTCTCTTGAGGTAACGCTCAGCGGCCTTGATTTGCTGCACCGGGAAGGAGAGAACTGTGACTCGGGTGCTGTGAGAGCCTGTCAGTCTGTGTGTGTGTCTGTGCCTCACCTAATACAGTTCCAATGGCTTCTTGGTAATAAAGTGATGTCTCAAATTATATACTGAGAATCTTCATAATGTACAAAGTGATATTAGTGAGAACTGAAATCACAAAGTAAGACTAAATTGTGTGTTTTGAAATTATATCAACCTTTATGCAAACTTTTAATATTATCCAAACTAATAAACTTAATGATATAAAATAAACAACAATAATATTCCCTATAGTTTCTCACATTGTATGTCATGAATCTCTGAAGAATAAGTGTTTATTGCTGGAAAGTGAAGTGCAGCTTTGAAATAATCAGCAAAAGTCAGGAGAACCAATCAGTGAGTGGAATGAAGGGGTGAGGTGAGTGGTGCAGGGAATCACACATGTGGAGAAACATCCTCTCTTTGGAAAACAACTCACATTTTGCAGAAAAGAAAGTAACACTGATTTGTTCTTTTAAACATAAGAAGAGGACTGATTATGGACAACAAAATACTCATACAAACACACTGATAAGCCATTCCATAGAGAAAAGTGAAAACATTTAACCAGAAATACTTTATTGTGTTTCCTGTACCACTCACTGCCCCAAGACATAAGAAGGCAGGCAGGCGGCTGAGAAGATGCTGCCTACATCTAACATCACACCACCGGCAGGCAGTGGATGATACAAGTGGCTCCAGCAGTACAGCCACAGGACGCACTACACACCCGTCCATGCTCTCACAGAACATGCCGGAGTGACGGTTACAAGGCCATGCTGGGAGATCTTGATGCTGTCACACACATGCACACTGACATGGGTGTAGGTTCAAACAGAGATATGAGAGGGACATGGAGACATTATCAGTTAAACCATTTCATCCAATCATACATACTTAAACTCTTCAGTGCCATAACGCATTTTCATATTTATTCTGTTTATGTCTGTTTGGTGATTTTATAAAGCTTCAGAAACTTGTGTGGTGATTGAGATATTGAAGACTCTGGCTATCAATCTTTTCACCTCCTTACACCCTTCCTAATGTCAATAAAATAGTCATATCTCACCCAATACTCATGGTAAAAATGCATCCCACTACTGAGGAGGTTAAAACAGTCAGTGAAGTACCTATAATGTATTTATGTCATGTATTTCTGAGAAAGTACCAATGAAAAAAGGAAGAATGACAACAGCTATGAAACAAATAAGGATGACTGTGGCCAAAACAAATATAAACTGCAAGTGTATGTGCCATCAATTGATTCTATTCTATTTCATTCTATCCTATGAGGAACAACCAGTGCTCAGTGAATGGCTGGGATGGGAGACTGAGAGACTGAGAAGCTGCTGGGATGCTGGGATGCTTCTGACCATGACAATCCCAAAGAATGCACCACACGCTATACACTGGCTGTGCTGAGAGGCTGAAACAACACAACACTGAACCAAGGGCACCAGTTTCCACATCAGCACCTCACCCAGAACACCCACTCAGCAACACATTCTGAAATACTTATGCCCACAACTCAATCAGCTTCTAAAGGCTCCTCCAGCTGAAGTGATACAGATTTTTCAAGATGTTTTTTTTAATGGGCACACATATTGACAAGATTTCTACATTATAAACAGGAAAAATACTCCTAGAAACCTGGCTAATCATGTCTGTGGCCTTTGGAATAGCAATGGTGAGAGAACATGTGTAAGACTAAAAAGAGTCACAACATTAACACCTTCAGTATTGAGATGCATTTGCATATTCATTCTGCTTATTATTTGTTGATCTTACACAGCTTCAGAAACTCATGTAGAGATTAAAATAGTACAGACTCTGGCTATTAATCTTCTGACCTCCATAGACACTTCCTAATGATATAAATAGTCTAATCACACTCAAAACTCGTGGTAAAGCTGTGTCCCAGTACTGAAGGGGTTAATGGTTCTATAAGCAAACTATCATTGTAAAGTGTGCTTCTCAGTGTGGGTGAGGAGTGTTAACCTAAATATCTTTCCTTCAGGAGAGTTCATAGACAAAACAACAACAAGTGAACCTGTCCAAATCTTGCTGTAAATTAAGTGTTAGTCTGTGTGTGTGTGTGTGTTTGTGTTTGTTTGGCGCCAAAATTCCTGCCATTCCTTCACCTTTTTTTTCTTTGTCTATGTGTGTGTGTGTGTGTGTGTGTGTGTGTGTGTGTGTAAGTGTGTGTGTAGTCTAAACATTCTCTTCCTTGTTGTTACTGCAAATTCCTTATCTCTCTCTCTCTCTCTCTCTCTCTCTCTCTCTCTCTCTCTCTCTCTCCCCTACACCCATGCTGGTCTATTCATGCTTATTAAACTCATTACAACACACTAAACTGAGAAAAAGACACAAAAAAGGAAGAAATTATTAATCAAGTCAATACCAAATACAAAATAAACTAATGAGTAATCTGGCAAGACATTAGAATATATATATAGCATCCCAATTAAAAGAAACTACAGCTATATAAAGGAATAAATTGCTCCTCTTTCTCTACACAGCAGGCCAAGAGTGGTTGAGATCCAGCCTTGAGAAATAGAAAGGAGAGAGATCTATTAATACAAAATGCTGTGCAGGAAGGAAGATTAAAATGGAGTTATTGTAGACAGAATGGAGGAAAAAAGATGAAGAAGAAGTAAACAATGTAAATAAAAGAAAAGGAAGGAGTAATAAAGAAGAAAGATAGAGTATAAAGATAGGTAGAAGGAAAAAGGAGTAAAGAAAGATAAAAGAAGGGGAATGGAGGAAAAATAAAAGGAAAGAGAAGTAAGGATATGAATAGCTGTTATAAAAACGGAGAAAGGAAAAAAGATAAGAGAAGAAAAGACGAAAGAAAAAAAGATAGAAAAATAATTGATTAAACAAATAAACAAAATGATAAATGATGTAGCAAATAGAAGACAAAAGTAAAAAAAAAAAGTAAATAGAAAAGGAACAACGGAAAAAGTCAAAGAAGAAAAAGACAAGGAAGAAAAAATAACTAGCAACTTAACTAGTAAAAAGGAAAGAAAAGGAAAGGAAAAAAATATGAGTAAAATAAGAAAAATGGAAACGAAACAAGTAAAAAAAAATATATATGGAAACGGAAAAATAACAGTAAAAAAAAATAAATAAATAAGGAAATGAAAAAAAAGAGAGAAAAAGAAAGTCAAACAAGGAAGAAACATGCCGGTAAATATATATAATCAGTGAGTGAGGAGCATCAAACATCTTGTCATTCCTTGGTGGGGCTGCTGAGATCAAGAAGAAACACAGGCAGTGTCAGGCAGCGTGGAAAACAAAAAAAAGACATTCAAATAAGATAAAAGAAAAAAATTGCGTTAGTGCTTAAGAAATATGTAAAAATCCACTAAATAAAACACGAAATACGGAGAGAGAGAGAGAGAGAGAGAGAGAGAGAGAGAGAGGGGGGGGGGGTGGTTACGAGTAATTAACAATGAAGTATATCCAAGTTTCTAATAATCAGTGGACTTGTCGCGCCATAACTCTCACTAACGAGGTAAATGAAGAGGAAACATTGAGTGGAAACATTTAACTCGCACTAACGAAGGAAAAGAATAATGAATGAATCAATATGGAGGTTGAAATAAAAGAAAAAGAATATAAAAAAAGATCTGAATGATGATATTGGACACACACACACACACACACACACACACACACACACACACACACATCTGTCTCATGATCTATGCGATAACTGGCTATAAAGTTCATTTTATTTATTAATCTGCCTTTTTCATTATTTTTATATCTTTATTCTATCTTTTTTTCTTTCAATTTGTGTATTTATATTGTTTTTTTTTATATTTAATTTAAGTCTTATCTAATTTTATCTACTTATTTATTCATCTATTTCTGTTTTCCTACTTAGTAACCTTTTCAATTACTAGTATTTATTAATCTATTTTCTCATTCTTATCACTTCTATGGTTGTCTTTTTTTATATAACTAAGTCTTATCTAATTTTATCTACTTATTTATTCATCTATTTATGTTTTCTTATTTATTAACCTTTTCAATTATTACCATTTATCAATCTGTTTACTCATTCTATTTAATTTGAGGCTTTTAACACGGTAATTGGTGTACAAGTAACTCATCACTTAGGGGGAGTACAAAACTGAGCTATTATATTAGTGTGTGTGTGTGTGTGTGTGTGTGTGTGTGTGTGTGTGTGTGTGTGTGTGTGTGTGTGTGTGTGTGTGTGTGTGTGTGTGTGTGTGTGTGCGTGTACGTCGTGGCTTTCCTGGCTAATTAGATAACACCAGCCACTTTACCATGCACTGTGGGGTAAAGATGAGCTACTCTAATATACGTGTGAGGAACAAACTTCTCTCTTAGTCTTCGGGTCTTTCGTAAATAGTCTTTTTTTTTTACGTAGGAAGGATGCCGGTGAGAACAGCAAAAAATAAGATAAATAAATAAATAAATAAGCAAATAAATAAATAAAAATAAATAAATAAATGAATAAATAAATAAATAATAATAATAATAAATAAAAAAAACAAGACGACGGTGAAAAAGACTCAGTGAGGTCTTCTTTTCTTCTTCTTGTTGTGACCTCTTCAGCTTCATATCGCTTTTAGGTCCTCTCCGTTCCTTTAGTGTTGTTGTGCTATACCATACACACACACACACACACACACACACACACACACAGCAACGCCACTCAAAGCCTATTCTGAAACGCTTTGCTCTCTCTCTCTCTCTCTCTCTCTCTCTCTCTCTCTCTCTCTCTCTCTCTCTCTCTCTCTCTCTCTCTCTCTCTCTCACCACGATTACTTTCCAAGGCCAAAAAAATGATTAGTGGAGTTTTTCAAGAGTGTTTCTCCAGTTAATGATGTATAAATCTTGTCATTCTACCTCTAAAACCATAAACAGCTTAAAAACTCGTGTAAATTTCAATAAAGGCTTTTGAAATAATGGAGGTGAAGTACAGAAGTGTTTAAGAAGACGAGGGTTGAAGTATTTTGAAGCCATCTGATCATTCTCTTCCCTTTTTTGTTTTTTTTCTATATTTCTCCGGTCGTCGATGTCAGAACAAATTAAGATCGAAAAATAACGTAAAAGCAAAAATGAATGAGCGAGAGTTAAGTGATATGAACTTTCGAGTATGATAGTTAAGTTAGAATCGACATAGCGTGCAAGTCTGGGCCGTATAATCGACACACACACACACACACACACACACACACACACACACACACACACCGGCTAATCAATAACGGCCGAGTAACACACCCGGGCAGCCTGATGGCAACACGCAATGAAATATTAATAGAGCAATCCCTTTTAGCTGCCATTTGCCTGCTAAATAAACAAAGGTGGCAGGGCTAACTAGCAACAATCTCACTTATCACTATTATCATCATTATCCTACACTGCTATTGTCATTGTCTTACTACAAAAAAATCCTATTTACATATGACTGTATACCACGCAAACCTCTTTCTTCCTTCCTTCCTTCCTTGTATAATCTGATTTCCCGTGTAAAAATAATACTAATACAAAAAGAATAAGTAAATATATAAATAAAGCATTGGTGTTATAAACTTCTCTTTTTCCTCCTTTTTTTGTAATGTTCCACCCACACAAGTCTACCATTGCTGCTACTGTTACTGCTAATATTAGTAGTGTAGTGGAGGCGTTGATTTATTTCTCTCTCTCTCTCTCTCTCTCTCTCTCTCTCTCTCTCTCTCTCTCTCTCTCTCTCTCTCTCTCTCTCATATTGCACCTGGTAACTGTAACAGAACACCGTACGTACTTTTATTTCCATTTATACAGCCTTTAGCGACGCCTACGGACTGTGTTCTTTATTGTAATTATTATCATTGTATTGTTGTCTTGTTTTAATGAAATTTTAACGTGAACTAATAATCAACTAACTGGCGAAGTATATAAAGTTGTAAACTTCTCTTATATACCTCAATAATTAACTAATACCACTTGATGTATGCTTTCTATTGATCTATTTACTTATTTATTACTGTATTTTCATTTAGTTTCCTTCACACCCATAGTCATCTCTCACTAAGTCACGTATATCTATCTGCTCTCATCATCATTGTTATTTCTCTTACACCACTTCCCATTTATATTCCAAGTGATCAGCTGACTCCAATACACGAAACTTCAATCTGTCATTTATTTTCAGTTATTCTGCGTTTGTCAGTGTTTGTTGGGACGGAAGACCACAAAACCTTCCTTTCACCTCATACAATTCCCTCTTCCAAGGCAGCGGGACCCACCCATTACGTTTAATTCAATACCAGAGCACTGTGTATGTAATATTTGCCTTCACGCGGCTTTACTCGTGCTTTCACACAACGCTGCTGCTTCCAGAACGAATTGCATAACGATGATGAACGCAGGAGGGAGTCTGGCAGTAAACTTGGTGGAACGAGTAATGGCCGGAGAGTGTGGGCTGAGAGACACAAGCGAGGAGATTGTTGTAGTTATAAGCAATTTCGAGAGACAAGTTTATTTCCGGGCAAAAAAGAAATTGGTTGGTCTATGTGATGACAGAAGCATTCCTCATCGTCATCCCTAAGTGGAAAAAAATCATGGTTAAGTGTTAGAATCTTTAGATCACATGTACGTGGGTTCGAATCTCAAGGTTGTATTTTGACACTTCTGCGCTTCACCTTCACTATTTCAAAACGCTCTATCTAAATTTGGACGAGGTTTTTTGCGGTGTTGTTGATGTTCTAAGGGTAGATTGGCAAGACTTCTACGTTACCACCTGAAGAAACACTCTTGAAAACTCTGCTAATCAACTTTGTGGCCTTTGAAAACAGTCGTATTCTGTGCTTCACCTCCACTATTTCAAAACGCTTTTATTTACATTTACACGAGTTTTTAAGGTGTTGTTACGGTTATAGAAGCAGATCAACAAGACTTCTACGTTATCAACTGAAGAAACACTCTTGAAAACCCCGCTAATCATCTCTGTAGCTTTTGAAAACAGTCGTGGTGAGAGAGAGCAAAGCATTTCTGAATACGGACCTCACTACTTCTATTTCGCCACAGTTATACGAGTAATCCTTCTGGCGAGTGATGGTGATGAATGAAAGAATCCGTAGGCGTTAGTGAAAGACTGTGACGTGAAGGAAAAGGAAAAGAGATACCGAAAAATAGAAGGAACAAAGCGTGGTTGTGAGAGAGGAGGAAGAGTCAGAGAAAGAGAGAGAGGTAAGAAAAGGGATGAATGAGAGGAACATAACAGGAAAGAGTAAGAGGAGGAAGAAAAGAACCAACAATAATGACGTGAAAGAGACAGAGGAGTGGCAGAAGGAGAAAGAGAAATAGAAAGTGGGAAAAGTAAGTGGATAACAAGAAAACAAGTGAGAGAGAGAGAAAAAAAAAAAGAAGAGAGACAGATGTGGTAGTTGAAGAGAAAAGAAGAGGAAGAAAAATAAGTAAATAACAAGAGATTAAGCCGAGCAGGAGAAGAGGAGCATCAACAACAGCATTCAGTAGCCTCATAAACTCATAAAAGAAATCATCATTAGCAACAATAGGAAGAAGAGGAGGAGGAGGATTAGGGGGAGGGAGCACCACACATGCAGGTGGAAGGGAGTGGGGGAGGAATTTCTTACCTTCTCCACCTCATACAGACGCCCCTGTGACTGCTAACAGGAGAGAAACAGGATACCATTAGCAGGTTGGTCAGGAACACTTGGGTTCATGTGCAATAAATAAATAAAGAGACACACAGGTACAGAGAGAGACAAAACAATACCATCAGGCAGTAATGGAAGTTTTTTTTCTAATTATGGGTGTACTTTGGGGGATTTTTTAACCTTTATGTATACAACGTGGCCCTTTTTTAGTTTATTAATCATTAGAGGATTTTTAGGAACTTTCTTTTTATTCTATACAATGTGGCCTTTTATTTTTCAGTTTGTTGACTAGTGGGATACTTTTGGGGGGATGAAATCTCTATAGAGGAAATGAAATCTTTAAGTACTTGTTATTATATAGAGATTTGGCTGTTCGTAGCTTTGATATACTATTGGTGAAGACTGAGGTTTACTGTTAAGAATCTTTTTCAAGTGTGCTTCTGACAGTGCCTGAGTGGTGGAGATGCTTAAGTACTTGTTATCATATTTTTGAGCACTGTAGCTTCTCTTTCAGCTTGATATATTTGGCTTGGTCTTAGATACGTGTTATTTAAGAGGCATTGCTGACAGCTGGAGAGAGAGAATGAGTGTTTCAAATATCAAACTGTTGTGTTATTGTTTTTTCCTGCTCAATAAAATCATCAAAACGATTAAATGATAGGAAATTTCATATTTTTTACTGAAAAACTTTAAAAAAAATCATTCATTACAAGAACAAAAAAGGGGGAAAATGTTTTTTTTTTTTTTTTATGTAAGAGGGGAGAAGCTGACCAAGGGCAACAAAAACAATGAAAATAAAAAGCCTACTAATATGCCAGTCCCCTTAAAAGTCAAAAGAGTTATCCAAAAGACAGGGACAAATGTCTTTATTAATTAAGAGGTGACTTCTTCAAAAAGGTATTGTTTTCTCTCTCTACAAAGATATCCCCAAGACATAAATAATGAACATGAGGCGACCAACACACTGGTTGGTCACTGGTGGAGAGCCGTCAGTCCAGAGAGGCCGTGTGTGGAAACCCTGAGGAGGAAACACGGAGGTGAGAGTAAGGCTGGTGCCGGAGGGAGGGAGGGAGGACAGGGAGGACAGGGCGCGGCAAGGGAGGTGCTGCTGGGGACCACACGGCGCCCACACACCACCTACAGGACTGCTACACATAGAACAGGTGTGAATATCCCCAGTGTGTGTGTGTGTGTGTGTGTGTGTGTGTGTGTGTGTGTGTGTGTGTGTGTGTGTGCTCTCTCTCTCTCTCTCCCCTCGCTTGACACAAAGGGGAGAGTCAAGGAGAAATGCATCATTATCCCCACTTGAGGTTGTCTCCTTCACGGAGCGAGGCGTGGGTGTGTTAAGGCGCGCGGGTTGTGTAAGTCCTGAAGTGTGTCAAGTGAGCACATCAGCACATCATGTAGAGCAGTGGCTGTGGCTGTGGCTGTGGCTGTGGCTGTGGCTGTGGGCGTGTCTGTGGTGTGCTGTGTGTGGTGTGCTGTATGCTGTGGGCGTGTCTGTGGTGTGTGTGGTGTGTATTCCCCGCAGCCTGGAGCCTGGAGCCTGTTGGCCTGATGACACGGCCCGCTGGAGGGCGTGGACTCACCTGGTGCAGGTGTGCATCTTGGGACACTTGGTGCAGCGCCTCGAGGTCCTGCTTGGTGACACTGACACAGTCCTTGAGGCCGTGAGCAACGCTGCAGCTGATCTGCGCGGCGCGCTCTGGCCGCGGGGACTTGGGCACCTTGACGTGGGGCGGCAGTGCCAGCACGCGGCGCACGTCCCTGGGTGACGACCCCGTCTGACCCAGCACGCCCTGCCCCGCCCAGCCCGCCCTGGCCGCCGCCTGCTGGGGGGAGCCGGCGCCGGAGCCCGAGCGGCGGTGGGTGAGGAGGCCCCCGAAGGAACGGGAACGCGTGAGGCCCTGGTGCAGCGGGGAGCCCTCGCGCCCCTCGCACCGCTCCCTCAGAGACATGTCCTCCCCGGCCTGGCAGCACTCCCGCCGCAGCCGCCGCTCGGCGTCTTCGCGCTCGTCGTCCGGCGGATGCGCAGACTCGTATCCGGGATCAGAGAGCGCCGTGAGCAGGCAGGGGCGCCGCAGGGCCCCTGAGGAGGAGCCGCTTGACGAAGATGAGGCTTCCGATGAAGAGGTGTCGCTACGGGAGGAGTTGCTACGGGTGGTGCCAGGGACGCCTGTCCCCCCCTGGGAGGGTCCCGGGGGGTTCAAGCCGCCCCCAACGCCCTCACCACCGCCGGGGTCCGCCTCGCCCGGGGCCAGGGGCTCACCTACCTCCCACAGCTCCACTCCCAGCCGCACCTGCAACACAGACAGTCCTCGGTCAGTCAGCCACCAACACAACAACTACTACTACTACAACACACCACACTGTGGCTCAACTGTTACTCATTAACGTTCCTGAAGCAAGGTAAAGGAATGCAGCACACACACACACACACACACACACACACACACACACAGTAGCAGTACATCAGTGCTTCAGGCAGCTGTCATGAGCGCGGCGGTCAAGTGGGTCGGTCGGGAAAGAAAAAGCGACCCACACCCGCAGGCGGGGCGAGGCGGGGCTGCTGCGAGGCACGGGCGTCCCGGGGCTTTGGCTCACGCCCAGACGCGCCACTCACGCACTCCATCACCACACACTAAATATCGCGCCGCCTCCCGGGGCCTTCCTCTTGGCAGGCAGGCAGCCACACCCTCTCCTTACCGCCCCACACAGGTACACCACCCCCCGCCCCGCCCCGCCCCGCCATCCCGGTAACTGGGCACACGGGGGGGGGGGGCCTGGTATACGATATAATCCGGTAACAGGGAGCCCCGGAAGCTGCGACAACCTGCGTGTGACCACCACCACCACCACCACCACCGCCTGTGTCCACACCACCTGTCCCACCCGCCACACACCTCACCACACCCCGCCCCTCCTGAGCCTGGCGCCGCTGAGGGACACGCCACGTACTGCAGGAAGGGAGGTGTTGTGCCGCCCCTCACAGCCTATCCAGGTGGCGCCCCTTCCCTTCCTTCAAGGCGAGGGAGGAATGGGGGGAGGGTGTTCGTATATCCTGGACGAGAGAGAGAGAGAGAGAGAGAGAG
>JAHFWG010000584.1:42979-53379 GCA_020233015.1 Callinectes sapidus | reverse complement strand
GACCTGAATCACCACCTGGTGCACAGAGCATTCACGGAACTAACAGTAGTCCAAGGGCTCACCAACCATGTAAACTTCACCACGCATGTACGTGGAGCCTCACTAGACCCCGTCCTTACTGCCCTTCCTGGTGATTCAGTGCTGTGCTCCCAGCTGAACAGAGTTGGCAGCTCGGACCATAACGCTGTCCTCTGCACCCTAGAACTAAACCCTGCACAAGAGGAGGACTACCAGCGTACTATCTGGCTCTGGGAGCGAGCAAACTGGCAAGCCATTAAGGAGGCTCTGGCTGCCACCGACTGGGATGCCATATTTTCTGAGGACGTCAATCATTCCGTGGCTGCACTCACCTTCATCCTCCTATCAGTCCAGACACAGCACGTCCCTCACAGAACATACCGAACGGAGCCTCGAGATCAGCCTTGGTTTGGTTACCGCTGTCGCATAGCTGCAGAGAAGAAGTACTCAGCCTGGACCCGATACAAGCGCCGCCCCACAAACCGTAACAAGGCCCTGCATCGCAATGCCTGCAAGACCATGTCCAGGACAGCTAAGTGGGCGAGAGAGAGATGGGAGAACAACCTTAGAGGGAAACTTTGCAGCAACCAGGTTGACTCCAAGCAATGGTGGTCTCTTGTGAAGCTGAGGCAAGGGTCGACTACACAGGAAAGAATACCTCCCCTCAAAACAGCAGCTGGAGGCTTGGCGGTCACAAATCAAGCGAAGGCAGACCTGCTGGCCGAGCACTTCAGCGGCAAAATGACCACAGAAGAACCCAATAGGCAACCCCCTCGCCTCATCCCACTCTGCGATACGCGTCTGGATAGCCTGGTGGTCCACGAGGATACTGTCATGCATATCCTTCGTAACGTTGACACTAAAAAGGCACCAGGTCCAGACGGTGTGAGCCCCTTCCTGCTGAAGCGCTGTGCAGGGGAGCTGTCAAAACCTTTGACACACATCTTTCAGCAGTGCCTCAGTTCCAGCACTTGGCCCACTGCTTGGAAGGAGGCTCGGGTTACGCCTGTCCACAAAAAGAAGGATAAGGGGGACCCATCTAACTACCGGCCAATATCCCTGCTGTCGGTCCTCAGCAAAACCTTGGAACGAGTTATTGCTGAACAGCTGACACGCCACCTGGACAGTCACCACCTCTTCTCCGACCGGCAATACGGCTTCAGGAAAGGGCGGTCAGCCTCAGATCTGCTCCTTCTCTTGGCTAAGAAATGGCACGAGGCCTTGGACTCTGGCCAGCCATCGCTCGTTATCGCCTTGGACATAGCTGGTGCATTCGACCGTGTGTGGCACAGAGGGCTTCTGGCCAAGCTAGAGCAGTTTGGTGTGGCAGGTGATCTGTTGGAGCTATTCTCTAGCTATCTGCAGGACCGGAGCCTAAGGGTGGTGGTGAGCGGGCGCACATCTGCCACGTACCCAATTGAGGCATCTGTTCCACAAGGTTCCATCTTAGGTCCCATCCTGTGGAATATTTACTTCAACGACCTGCTCCAGAGCCTCCCTTTGGCCTCAGCATATGCTGACGACTGCACCCTCTCCCAGAGCTACAACAGGGTTGAGACCGCGAATGTGATCGAAGACACCAACCGACATCTCAGGGTCATCACAGAATGGGGTGCAAGGTGGCAGGTGAAGTTTGCAGCTGAAAAGACCCAGGCTGTTCTCATCTCACGTTCGCGAGAGAATGCCAGGATGCTCGAAGGTCAGATAAAGTTTGGTGTGGATACCCTTGCTATCCAGGACTCAGTCAACATCCTGGGGGTGGAAATAGACTCCAGACTCTGCTTCGATAACCACCTGGAGAGTGTGGCGCGGAAAGCCTCTCTAAAGGTGACACTCTTGCGTCGGGTCAGGAACCTACTCGACGCAGATGGCCTCTTGAAGCTGTACAAGGCGCAGGTGAGACCCATCATGGAATACAGTCCCACTTACCTGGATGTGCAGTGCCCAAGGCCACCTCTCCCTGCTGGACAAAGTGCAGCGGAGGGCTGAGCGCCTCATATCTGATAATTACGACCACCAGCAGCGTCATCACCCTGGACAACAACTCCGTCACCGTCCCCATGAGCGGCGTCCCCAGCAGCAGCATCGACATCCGCCAGAGGCACATCAAAACGCCTCTAGCACACCGATGCTGGATTCCTTGGAGCACCGAAGGAGGGTCGGTGCTCTCACTGTGTTGCACAAGGCCCAGGTGCAGTACACCCCTCACCTTGCAGCGCTTCGGGTCCCATGGAGGAGGTGTGAGCGCACTACGAGAACGGTAGTGTCGGACCTCCTCCTTGAAATCCCGATGGCCCACACAACTGGGAAACAGAGGGCCTTCACGTGTGCCACGTCGTTACTGTGGAATGCCTTTACAGCTGCAGTGGAAGTGAGGCACATGTCCACCCAGCAGGTGAAGGTAGCCGCCCATACCTGGCTACGCTCCCGACCACCCTGACAGTATCTAGTGTCATCGTAGCAATACCTGACAGTGACAGTGCAGTGTTTATTGTTTTCCTCCAACCTCGATCGTGAAATAGTGTCTGATAGTGATGGGGCTTGTGACTATACCATGTTTGACAGCGACAGTGTAGTCAAAATGCCTGATAGAGATAATGCCAAGACATGGGTGTAGCTTTTGAATAGAAGCCTCACGACAGAGGTCTTCTTTAGCTAGAGACAATCTCCCTTCCATGTTTATTTCAATATGTCATACATATGTGTATAATTCACTATGTCATACCTATGTTTAAATAAAAAAAAAAAAAAGAGAGAGAGAGAGAGAGAGAGAGAGAGAGAGAGAGAGAGAGAGAGAGAGAGAGAGAGAGTTATCTAGCTTACTTGAAAAAGACCATGCATACCTTTACCCTTCATTAATTCCTTTTTTTCTTTTTTTTCTGCTTCTTTCCCCTCATGTTTGCATCAAATTCCATTCATTA
Source organism: Callinectes sapidus (assembly GCA_020233015.1). Classification (NCBI taxonomy): domain Eukaryota; kingdom Metazoa; phylum Arthropoda; class Malacostraca; order Decapoda; family Portunidae; genus Callinectes; species Callinectes sapidus. The sequence goes on along the minus strand of JAHFWG010000584.1, from coordinate 50,440 downwards.
ACTTTTTCACTTCAAACATCATAATCTTCCCACTAATAAGAATTCAGTAAATAGACAAAAAGAATAAAGTACTTCAGATAATGTAGCGTGGGAGAAGCGAAAACATGATAGCGAAGGGAATATTTCGTGTGGGAGGAGAGCTGGTACTAATGATAATGAGGGTAGGCAAGGCACTCAAGCATCCAGCACACTTCACAGTCATAGACGGGAAAATTCAGTAATAACGTCACGGCCTTGAGCAGACGAGAGAGAGTATGCAACAGGTACATGAAGGGAAGGTTGGGTGGAGTTACTGATCATTATGAGAGTAGGCGAAACACTCGTGTATCCAATTCACTTCGCAGTCATAAGCGAAACGAAAATTAAATGCCAAAAATACAGCCTGGAATTAACGGAGGGACGACACAGGTAGAAAAGAGGGAAGGTTGGAAGCGAGGTCCGTATTCAGAAACGCTTTGCTTTCACTACGACCATTTTCCAAGGCCACGGAAATTATTAACGGGGTTTTCAAAAGTGTTTCTCCAGTTTATAATGTTGAGATCTTGTCATTCTCCCTTTAGAACCGTGAAAACAACATAGAAGACTCGTGTGAATCTAAGGAAAGTCTTTTGAAATAGGGGAGACGAAGCAAAGCAGTGTTTATGAATACGAGCCTGACTCTTGTTCTGTACTGCAATCATAGAAGCTGATGATTAGGAAGAGTAAGGATGAAACACTCGGCCATCTCGTACACTTCACACTCATCAACCCGGCGATAATTCACTGATAATATCGTAGTTTGCAATATATGTAATAGATGTAATAGATAGATGGATATTTAGATAGATGGGTGAGTAGGTAGATAGACAGATAGGTAGATAGATAGAAGATCAAGCATAAGGCACACTAATCAACCCGGCGAAAATTCAGCAATGACATTGTAGTCTATAATATATGAAGTAATAGATAAATAGAGAGATAGATGGACATTTTGACAGATAGGTAGATGGATAGATGGATGGATGGATAGATAGATAGATAGATAGATAGATAGATAGAAAAAGCAGGCAAAACACTGACGAACGAGGCGACACTACAATAATAACACCACTACTTTAACAGACACGAGACATTTCTAATCAAGCGTCACTCTCGCAACTCCCAAAGGCGACCTGTGATTGAATCCTCAGGTCCTGTGTTCGTGCTCGCTGGAACGCCATGCAAAGCAAACTCCAAGTCAACTCTATGAAGTCCGCCAGTGGAATCCAAGAGCCAAGGAGAATCAATGGTTTCTTAAGACTTCCACCTCGATCATCCTGGAAATTACACTGAGTCGCTGTTTTAATTAAGACGAAACTGATAGTAATGAATAAGTAATGAGTGAGGCCATGAGGGATTCCTTTCACTGTCTCAGCGCCTCATGACTCCCACGTGGAACAGCAAACTCCTCCACGCAGAGCCAGTGACTCGTGCAGATCATTACAAATAGTTCACGGTAAACTTAAAGACCCGATCGGAAAGGAGAAGCGCTAATGGACACAGGAATAAGAGAATTTCAGAGAAGCCTTGACACAGTTCAAAATAAAGGTACTGCTTCACTCTTCGCCGCCACAAAGAGGCCTACAAACCTCTGCTCAGTTACAAGTTGCTTAGATAGATAACCGTGATAGAGTGGAACCCCGTGCGCTCTGGGGGCCGAGAGATCCCCAAACGTACGGGTTCGAATCCTGGCCACGATAGGAGAGGATATTGGGCATCCACTCGGGGCAATGTTTCCAAAATGAGTGGGCATTCCGATAGGAGGTCTCCATTAGGTGGACTCTTTTAGCCCATGAATTGTAAATATATGAGAAAAAAAGAATGCTGCAAGATAATGTGCATGGCCTACACGTGGCAGTTCCCTAATGAATCATGCCACCTTGTTTCTATTTATCTTACTCAAGCATTAATCTTTCTAGTCTCTTCTGAAGCTTCTTGTTGACTCAGCATTAACAACTTGGGTTTGTTTCTTCTTCTCTTCTCTTTCCACAGAACAGAGTACATACCTAACTATGCCAGATTTTTGTATTCTTTACAATTAACTTTTTTACCACATTTGACCTTGTTTTCCTTTTATTTCTTTGACTGACTGAATAAAAGAATAAATGAATTAATGACTCTCTCTCTCTCTCTCTCTCTCTCTCTCTCTCTCTCTCTCTCTCTCTCTCTCTCTCTCTCTCTCTCTCTCTCTCTCTCTCTCTCTCTCTGAGCTGATTCTTCTCCTTGACCAGTCTCCATGTCACGTAAAAAGGATGTTAATTAGTATATAACATCACTGACGTATACTGCCACATGATCACGTTGCTGCACATTACATTAATTTGATATCTATAACTTCAAGTCAAGGTAAAAGGCAACAGTGCCGTTATAAAAGACAAAATATTAGTTATTTGTTATTCAAATATGATCCTGAACCCAGAATAAGCTCCTTCCTTTTTATGTTCAACGGAAATTTTTTTGTAAAAACTCGTGTTGAACTGACATCTGATGAATTACACTCTAAGGATGTCAAATTCAATTACAAAGAAACCGTTTAAAATGAATTGTCATTAAAACTGCTATTGTTATTTCAGCTGTCAAATTCAATTACAAAGAAACTGTTTAAAATGAACGGTCATTAAAGCTGTTATTGTTATTTCAGCCAGGTGTTAAAACCTTGAAATTTAATACTGTCAAACTTTAGAAAAAATCTTATGGACCGGTTCCCAGTGCAGTGTTATCAGTGCACTGGTAGTAGCATCGGTACAGGTGGCAGTATCGGTGTTGGCCCAATTTCGTGGTAAGGGTAAAGGTGTTGGTCAAAATTCTGGTATCGGTACATCTCTAAATAACAATTAATAACATTTCCACCAACTGCAACTACGAAACACTCCCAGCATTCCAACAGAACCAGCTATGGCAACCACACACCATATACCTCCACCACAACTGAACTTGGTGAAGCAAAATGTGATGAAACGAGTGTGCATACCCGAGTTCAAGACCTGACGGAAGTGTTTACGTAGGATTTTGTTTCACGTCAGCCCTTTTGCTTCCACTGCATTACAGAGGAAATGTAAAAACGTGTGACCTCTCCTAAAGGAAAGCTCTCTTTAACACGAAGAATTATGACCTTTTTAAATGTACTCGGACGTAGGTAGAGGCTGGAGGGAGCAGTGAGTGGATTGTGGTGGAAAGTTAACTTTTACCACCCTGTCTGTCCGTGGCAAATACAGTAGCTTAGCAGAAAGTGTCTCGTAGTGGCGTGAGTGTGTTTTAGTATAATTTTTTTTGCCTTTATTATAGTGTATCTTGTAAAATATTCGTATCTCTTTAAAACTTAACTTTGAATCTAATATGGCCGTGTGTGTATTCTGTCTGTCTTTTACGTTTTATTGAGTTGTCTAATCAAAATGGATTAAATTATCAGTAATGTGTTGGTGTTGGTTTGTTCATCTTTTACCATCTCGTCTATCTGTGGTAAATACTGTAGCTTATCAGAAAATGTCCCGTAGCAGCGTGTGTGTGTTTTGATACAAAAAAACCTTCGCCTTTACTTTAGTGTATCTCGTTGTAAAATACTCGTATCTCTTTGTTTATTGTCGAGGTTTGTATATAATATTGCCAAGTGAGTGTTCTATTCATCTTTTACGTTTCCTTGAGTTACCAAAACAAAACGGGTTAATAAGTCTATAATGTGTTGACGTTTTTTTTTTTTTTTTGTGTGTGTGTGTGTGTGTGTGTTCCTGTGTATTGTTATTGGGCCTCGTAGGAGACTAATGTGCTCTTGTGTATGTTCCTGTTTCTTTGTACTGCTAAGAAAAAACAGGTCAACAAGTTCGCATATGTAAGGTTTGTCCTTCCTATTTCAAAAGAGGACTGGATAAGTTTACGGATGAGGATGCTAGGTGGAGAGGGGATCACATTGGGACTGCCACAAATAGGTCTAACCGCCTCTTGCTGCTTCCCTCATTTTCTTATGTTCTCATTTATTGCTCTGTATTGCCATAAACAATCACCTTCTAAAAGGACGTGTATGTGTTGCTTTGATTTTCCTTTGGTCGCTAAGTCAAGTAGAAAGAAAACCCCCCACCACTCCTTACCTCCCTTCCTTCCTCCTTCCCTTCCTCCTTCCCTTCATCCTTCTCTTCCTTCCCCTCTTTCTCCCTCTCACTCACTCACTCACTCACTCACTAACTCACTCACTCACTCACTCACTCACTCACTCACTCACTCACTCACTCACTCCTTACCTTTCCAATTCACTCAATCACTCGATAATTCATTCACTCAACTCAACGCATGTCTGACAGCCTCCTCGTATTCAGGAAGGCTTATTTTATTCATACGCTCACTTGATAATGCTATAAAATAATTCAGGAAGTCATCACTTATTTCGCACCTGTTTAATAATTCCATAACAGGCAAGACACGAAAAGCCAGCACTACATTTTTCTTTTCACTTGCCGCTATTGACTTTTATCATGATGTGTTGCTTTCTAGTGGTAATGAGCTTTGCTATATGCATTTCTCTTACGCGGCTTTTCTATTCCGTGTTATATTGAAGCAGCATGTCACGAGGAGGCGATGAGGATGAGGAGAGGACACTTGGCTTGCTGGTGTGTTTTTGTGCCACACCATCGAGGTCATATGGCGCCGCTGTGAGACAAGACGGTACAGGTGACTGACTCTCGGTAGGGACTTTAAAATGCATTGACAAAAATTATGTGAAAAAGAATAACAAACAAATGAAAAAAAAAATATTGGCAAAAGGGACAAAGGGGATTGAAAGGCTGAATTTCACTATTTTGTCCTTAGTTATATTCATATGGTAAGTGTATGGTAAGCTTTACTCTTTTGATTTATTCTTGTTTATTAATACCAACACTTGATATACTAGAGCGGAAAAATAATGCGTGTAATAAATACCCTAGGTAGTGCTATAGTGGAAAGAAAAAATGCGTAAATTGAATAAGATTATTGCATATTAAATATCGTTAAACTTATTTCACGTAGAAAATAGCGTAAATCGAGTCATTTGCACACATACACCTGCTCCACGCCAGTCAATGAGAAAAGTCTGTGTTTTTGTGAGACCTAACTTTGCAATCAGCTGCTGGCAAGAAGCTCAGCCGGTTTGCATGTTCAGCGTGAAGCAAAACTATCTGTTTTATGGCAAAAGTATCCATTTTCAATCACAACCTCGCGAGTTTCCTTTCACGAGATATAACACCGATTTTTCAGTTAAACTTAGATGCATGACAGAAATGTTGGAAGAGAACAAGAGGGTGGAAGGAAAGACAGAAGGACAGAAGGGGGGGGAGGGGGGGCAGAAGAACGGAAGGCAGAAGAGGAGCATTGAAGGGAGAAGAGGATAATGGAAGGGAGGACGAGAGGAGAAAAGGATGGAAGGGTGGAAGGGAGGACAAGAGGGTGGAAGGGAAGAGAGGAGGGTGGAAGGGAGGAGTGGAGGGTGGAAGGGAGGAGAGGAGGGTGGAAAGGAGGAGAGGAGAGTGGAAGGGAGGAGAGGAGGGTGGAAGGGAGAACAGGAGGGTTGAAGAGAGAACATGAGCGTGAAATGGAGTGCAGGAGGACGGAAGGGAGGACAGGAGGATGAAAGGGAGGAGAGAAAGGTGGAAGGGAGGACAAGAGTGCGAGGAAGGGAGGAAATGACTGCAGCAGAAAGAACACTAGGCAGAAAACAGAGAAAATATATAGTGTGTGGAGTGATAGACAACTAGTAGCACCTCCCTTCCCTCTGGAGTCTCGTATGTAGACCTGCACTGTAGTACCTGCATCACCACCACGATAATAATACAAGCCGGTAGTTCGGAACAAACAGCGAACGACCTGCTGCCCGATGTGAGGCAGTGGTCTACTCTGTGGTAACAAAACAAAACAAAACAAAACAAAGGGAAAAAAAACGGATGAAACATGAAAATATGCAAATGTATGAAGAAAAAAATATATATAATAAGATAGAGTAAAGAGACCTAAAAGTCGACAGATGTGTTTTTGTGCGTGTGTCATGTTAAGCAGTAGACAAGGAATGCCAAGCCCAGACCGACTGCAAGTAGACATGAATTCTAGAAAAAAAAATGTCATGTAATTAAAAAAACGCAAAGTTCCGAGCACGACAAATTCGCTACCTTGAGTGATGTTTGTTAGTAAAGACAAAACCCCCTAAGCGGTGCAGGCGTCCCACAGCACCAAGGAAACCCCGACTCATCCCATCCCTCTGAACCATTGCCGCGGGTGATGGAGACACAGAATAGAAGGAAAAGAAAAGAAGTCTTCTCTTTATTCTATCATTACGTCACAGTGGAAGAAGAAGTTATTTGCAAATGGAAATAAAAAAAAGTCCGTTCTCCTATATTAATGTCAATAATGGTGGTGAAAAATATAAAAACAGAAATCATGGAAATAATAAAAAGGAAAGGAGTCTTCTCATTATTCTACTATTACGTGACAGTGGAAAAGAAGTTATTTGCAAAAGAAAATGGAAAAAATAGTAATTTATCTTATATTAATGTCAATAATTGTGGTTAAAAAAAATAGCTAAAAACAGGAAACATGGAAAGGATAAAAAGGAAAGGAGTCTTCTCATTATTCTACCATTACGTCACAGTGGAAAAGAAGCTATTTGCAAAAGAAAAAGAAAACCAAGTTAATTCTTCTACATCAACATCAATAATCGTGATAAAAAAGATAAAAAAATAAAAAATAAAAACAGGACACACAAAAAAGCCAAGTATTCTTTTCCGTCGTCCTCCCACAGGCAATCTACTTACTGGGGACAGGATACAGGGAACACGACCCAACCTCCGTCACTTTACACGACCTTAAGAACACAAGGAACAGAACACTCATGGAAAACAGATCACGTACATAAAAACATTACCTTGTTGCCTCCTCCTCTGCCGTGTTACTCCAGCCTTTATAATTAGCATCTTCAGTACTGGGACATTTTTACAAGTTTTGAGTGTGATTAGACGATTTCTTTGACACTAGGAAAGGGCTATGAAGGTCAAAAGATTAATGGCGAGAGTCTGTACTAGGTATTTTAATCCGTACATGAGCTTCTGAGCCTGTACAAGATCAATAAATAAGCATCCTTCTTCCTCTTCACCTCCCACTGTTGTTGTTCTTATCTTTCATTTTCATTATCTCTTATCCTTTCCCTTCAATTCGTTTTCATAATCTGCATCTTTCACTTTTCCCCATTATTCCTCCTCCTCCTCCTCCTCCTCCTCCTCCTCCTCCTCCTCCTCCTCCTCCTCCTCCTCCTCTTCCTCTTCCTCTTCCTCTTCCTCTTCTTTCTCTTCCTCCTCCTCCTCCTCCTCCTGTTTCAGTCCTTCATCATTCTCTTCATTAATCTATTACTGCTTCTCTAAACTCTTTTCATTTCACTTATGATTAATCTTTTTTCTTTCCTTTTCCATTTCTTTTCTTCATTATCCGTTC
>JAHFWG010001700.1:7729-10229 GCA_020233015.1 Callinectes sapidus | reverse complement strand
CGCAGCTCGGGACAGATTTACGCGATATGGATTCACGCGGATGTATTATGTGGTGGAGAACGGGCAGGCGGATCACTTCATGGCACTGTTCTCTGTGCTGGCGGCCCTGGGACACCCCTGGGCCGCGGCACTCTCCCACATTAAGTTTGGAAGAGTAAGAGGGATGAGCAGCAGAAGAGGGACAGCTGTGGCACTTGAAGATTTGCTCAATGAGGCTAAGCTGTTGATGGAGAAGAAACGGGAGATTGCTAAGAGTAAGTGTGTGCGTTTGTTTGTGTGTGTGTGTGTGTGTGTGTGTGTGTGAGCGGTTTTTTGGTCTGTTTTTTTGGTGTTAATGTTTTTTTTTTGTATGATTTTTGGTGTTATAGTTGTTTTGTTCTGATGTGTGTGTGTGTGTGTGTGTGTGTGTGTGTGTGGTGAAAGAATCTTGTCATTATGTCACTTCACCTAAAAAATTGCACTTAACACACTCAAAACACACACACACACACACACACATCACCTCACACACTCAAAAACACTCAAATTTATCACTTACACTCAGAAAAACACTCATTTATCTTTCCACACACACAAACACTTACAAACACACACACATACACCCTCTCCCTCTCCCTCTCCCTCTCTCTCTCTCTCACTCTCTCTCTCTCTCTCTCTCTCTAGCCACAAGGAGAGAAGCCAGCCTGACCACCCACACATCGGATAACTTAGCAGTGTCATCAGTCATTGTTGGTGATCTGAAGCAAAGAAGACAGAGAGATTATGAGTTTTCCTGGGACAAAGCACTGCAGGTTAGAGGAAGAGGAGGAGGAGGAGGAGGAGGAGGAGGAGGAGGAAAGTTGTAAGAGAAGGGAAGAGATAAATAAGGAGGAGGAGGTTAAGGGAGGGAAAGAATAATTGAAGGAGGAGGAGGAGGAGGAAAGTTGTAAAAAAAGAAGAGAAAAGAAGAGGAAAATAAGGAGGAGGAGGAGGAGGATGACAAAATTAAGATAAAAGAAGAAAAATGAAACAGAAGGAGGAGGAGGAGGAGAAAGATAACAATAATAAAAACAGGAAGAAAACTTAAACAGGAGGAGGAGGAGAAAGATAATAACAAGGAGGAGGAGGAGGAGGAGGAGGAAGACAGGAAGACATTAGAAGACAATATGATAACAAAATTAAAAACAGGAAGAAAAATAAAACAGGAGGAGGAGGAGGAGAAGGAGAAAGATAATAACAAGGAGGAAGAGGAGGAGAAAGATAATAACAAGGAGGAGGAGGAGGAGGAAGACAGGAAGACCAAAAAAGACAGGAAGACCTTCATACTAACCTAACCTAACCTCCCCTCCCCACTCCCCAGGCCAACGGAGACACTGGGGTGAAGCTGCAATACCTCCACTGCCGTCTGGTGAGCCTTGAGAGGAACTGTGGGGTGCAGTGCCAGCCAGGGGGGGCCACGGCGGCACTGGTGGAGCCCGCGGCACTGGCACTAGTCCGGGAAATTGCCAGGTGGGGTGGTAAATTATTGTGTGTGTGTTTTTTTGCGTTTTTTTATTTATATATATATTTTTTTCTTGTTTTATGTCATTTTTATCTTATTTATTTTTCTGGTTATTATTTTTTTTCGTGTATACTTTTTGTTGACTCATTTTTTTGTTTTTATATCTTGTTTTTTCTTGTTTTTATTGTTTTTTTTTTTAAGATTGTCATTTTCATTTTCTTTTCTTTTCTGGTTATAACTTATTTTTGTGTACATTTTTTGTTGACTCATTTTTATTTGTTTTTATGTTTTATATCCTGTTTTTTTCATGTTTTCCTTATTTTTCTTGTTTTTTTTTCAGCATTGTCATTTTCATCTTATTTACATTTCTGATTATAACTTTTTTTCCTGTATATATTTTTATTGTTAATTTTCTCTCATTTTTATTTGTATTTCAGATTTGATGAAGTGTTAGTAGAGACTTACCATGAACTGGAGGCGTGTGTGTTGCTGGCTTACTTATTTAAACTATGGTAAGTGTGTGTGTGTGTGTGTGGCTGTGTGTTTCTTTTGTTTTGTCTTTTCTTTAGTTTGTTTTTCTAGAATGCTTTTTTTTTATTTTCATTTTCCATTTATATGTTTTTGTGCTTGTGTTTCTTTATTATTATTATTTCTTGTTTTTTTCTGTTTTTTTATTTATTTTTTGTATTTTTTATGGTATTGTTACTGTTTGTGTGTGTGTGTGTGTGTTACTATTACTATTTTTTCTGCGGTATACAATATTATTATCTTATTTTCTTTCTGTTTTGTGTTGTTTGTGGTGTTTGTGGTGACAGTATTGTTTTATCTTGTGTATTGTGTTGATATAACTCTCTCTCTTTCTTCTTTTTCTCTTTTTTTTCTCTTTTTTTCTCTCTTTTCTGTTTCTTTCTCTTCTTTTTTTCTCTCTCTTCCCTTTGTTTCTTATTTTTCTTTCACATTCTTTTCTTTTTCTCTCTTTTTCTCTCTTTCTATCTTTTCTCATATTTTTCTTCCCCCTCC
>JAHFWG010000948.1:8482-21963 GCA_020233015.1 Callinectes sapidus | reverse complement strand
AATAATAATAATAATAATAATAATAATAATAATAATAATAATAATAAGAAGAAGAAGAAGAAGAAGAAGAAGAAGAAAAAGAAAAAGAAAAAGAAAAAGAAGAAAAGAAAAAGAAAAAGAAAAAGAAGAAGAAGAAGAGAAGGAGGAGAAGAGGTGAAGTGGAACAGTTTACATTAATGATTTAGCCTTTGTGTGTGTGTGTGTGTGTGTGTGTGTGTGCGTGTGTGTGTGTGTGTGTGTGTGTGTGTGTGTGTGTGTGTGTGTGTGTGTGTCCCGTACCCAAGACTTCCTGAGTAAAAGCTGTGACTGGACCACTGCGTCACTCACCCCCCACACCACCACCACCACCACCACCACCACCACCCACCACCACCACCACCCCACCACCACCACAAGGTTACCACAGCGTCCCTTGGTGGTGGAGAGTTCCTTGATGGTTGCTTGGGATTCCCGGAGGAGGAGGAGGAGGAGGAGGAGGAGGAGAGGAAGTGACTGTGTGAAGTGAAGTGTTGTGCTAGATATAACAGAATGTAGTTTGAGGTTATAAGTGAAAAGGAAAGTTTAATTCAATACTGTTTTAAATAAGTGAATATATTTGGTTTGAGGTTATAAGTGAAAAGGAAGAGTTTATTTAAGAACAATTTCAATTAGGTATGAGAACAGATGTAGTTTGTTTGAGGTTACAAGTGAAAAGGAAAGTTTAATTCAATACTGTTTTAAATAAGTGAATACAATTGGTTGGAGATTATAAGTGAAAAGGAAGAGTTTATTTAAGAACAATTTCAATTAGGTATGAGAAGAGAATGTAGTTTGAGGTTATAAGTGAAAAGGAAAGTTTAATTCAGTACTGTCCTAAATATATAAATACAATTGGTTTGAGATTATAAATAGAAATGAAAAGTGTAATGCAGTACTAATTCAGCTAGATACAGTAAGTGAGCACATGTAGTTTGAGGTTAGAAGTGAAAAGTAAAGTTTAATTCAATATTGTTCGAAATAGGTGAATAGATTTGGTTTAACTTTGCAAATAAAAAAAGAAAGGTATAATTCAGCACTATATAATTCAGCTAGATAAGTAAACAGAAGTGGTTTGAGGTTACAAGTGAAAAGGAAAGTTTAATTCAATACTGTTCTAAATAAGTGAATAAAACTGGTTCAAGATTACAAAAAAAAAAAAGGAAAATTGTAATGCAGTACTAATTCAGCGAGATAAGTGAACATTAGTGGTTTGGAATTGTGAGTAAAATTATGAGTTTGTTTTCAGTATTGTCTTAAATAAGTGAATAGAAGGATGGGGTATGAAATTATAAATGAAAAGGAAAAGTTTAATTCAATACCAAATCAGCTAGAGAAGTGAACAGAAGTGGTTTGAGATTGTAAATAAAAAGATGAGTTTATTTCAGCACCGTCCTGGATAAGAAGAGGTGCACAGTATATTAAGTTTACTAGGTAACTATATAGAAATTAAAAAGACGTAAAAAAATTATCTCAAAATGTCAAAAAAAAAGAAAAAAAAGAAAGAGGGTGAACAGTTAAAAAATAAAGTTGAAAAGTTGTTTTGAGTGTTTTAGAAAAGTTTTAAAAAGTACTCCCTATAAAAACAGAAAAAGGTAAACGACTTAAAACTCGTAACATAAAAATACCCAAATAAACAAAGAAAAAATAAAACAATGAATAAATAGAATGAACAAATAAAAAAATAAATTAAATTAAATAAAAAATCATCCCCACATAAAACAAACAATCACTTTCCCTAAAAAAAAAAACCATAAAAAACAAAAACAAAACAGGAAACAAGAAAAAAAAGAAAAAAAGGAAAAAAAAACAGGAAACAAAAAAAAAAATAAAATAAAATAAATAAATAAATAAATAAAAAACAATCATAGGAGGAGCCACCAAGAAAGACCCCGAGAAGGAAGGCAAGCAGACCAATAGTACTCAGTGTATCCTTGGCGTATATCCTGTGAAGCGTATCATCCTTTGAGTATCCTGCAGTGTGGTGTGTGTGTGTGTGTGTGTGTGTGTGTAGCCTTGAGGAGCCGCCATAGGTACTCCAACGTGTGTGTGTGTGTGTGTGTGTGTGTGTGTGTGTGTGTGTGTGTGTGTGTGTGTGTGTAATTATAGCACAAAGAGAGGGACGTGTGTGTGTGTGTGTGTGTGTTATTCCTCCTCCTCCTCCTCCTCCTCCTCCTCCTTCTCCTTCTCCTCCTTCTCCTCCTCCTCCTCCTCCTCAGCCTCCTCCTCCTCCTCCCTGATGGACGCTCATTAATGAAGAGGAATATAGAGAATGGCGTGGTTGTTATCTGATGAGAAAGAGAGAGAGAGAGAGAGAGAGAGAGAGAGAGAGAGAGAGAGAGAGAGAGAGAGAGAGAGAGAGAGAGAGAGAGAGGACGTTGAGAGTTCGGTGTTGGGGGAAAATGGGAATGAAAATGTGGAGGAGATGGAACGGGAAAATGAAATGGCTGATGATTGACGTTGATAGGGAGTTGAAGGGGAAGGGTTGAGAGGGGAGAGAGCGCTGGGGACTAGAAAAGGGGGAGGGGAAATGGGGGAGGAGAAGAGGAAATGGTATAGAGGTGAACGAAGAGGTGAAGGTATTGGTAAAGGGTTAAAGCAAATATTATTGGGATGAAGAGGAAAGTGTGTAGAGTTGAACGGTGGTGATGAAGGGATGAAGAGGAAGGTGGTGTATACTGTAGAGTTCAAAGTAGAGGTGATGGTATTGGTAAAGGGTTAAAGTTAATATTAATGTGGGGATTTTTTGTTTATTTATTTTTTTTGTGTGTGTTCAGGAGTTTGTCTTTTTTTATTATTTTTTTTTATGAGAAGGACATCAAGTTGAAAAAAAAAGTGGTAAACTAGGATATGTTCAGTGATGTTTTTTTTTCTCCCCCCTCCCCCCATCTCCCCAACCCTCCACATAAAAAAGTACTGTCACTTTTTTGTAGTATAATTTATATGTAATTATTTTCCATTTAGTTTTTTGCAGTATTAAAATTGCTTTATAAAAACAAATGTGTGTGGTCATTTTTTTTCCTCTCCTTTTTACTCCCTTGAATTGTTGATGTAGGTTTAAATGGAAAAAAGAATCATTGAATTCAGAAGGACATTAACCTGCCCTGCTCGCTTATTTATTTTCATTATTTTTTCTCTTTGATTCAGAATTTTCTTTATTCTTTTGTTTGTTGTGGATGGATTGGTTTTATTGATCATGTTTTCTTCCTTTCTTTTTTCTATGCATTGTCATTATGTTTTTCTTTTTACTAACTAATCTTTTTAAGGGGACGCTTGTATTTCTTCTTTTGTTCATTCTTTTTTTCTTCATTGTCGTCATTCCTTTTTTTTTTTTTAGTTTTGAGAACGAATGTTGATGCAGGTCAGGTTTTTAGGGCAAAAACAGTGTAAAATGAGGCCGGAATATTAACCTTTCAGTACAATAATCCCTTAACATATTCACTCATGGTTACTAATGAAAGGTTTTATATAAGTTCGGAAATTGATCGAAGGATTAAAACGATGAAGACTCTGGCCATCAATCTTCGGACCCTCATAGACCCTTCCTGATGTCGGTAAAATCATCAAATCATACCCAAAACTCGCCCCAGTCCTGGAAGAATTAAAGAGAAGGTAGAGATGCCTTAAGTTTCTCCCCGGTAACAGGTCACGATGATTCATGGAAAGAAATGTTAGCATGCATGAATGACATTGCTTTATCTATTATTTGCCCGCTATTATTTATTTGCTCGTTTATTTATCTATTTGTGTATGAAGCGTTAACTTTAATCATGATTGACATTCAACAATATGGTATTATTATTACTATTGTTATTATCATTTATTTATCTGTTTATTTATTTATTCACCGACTCATTTTATTGTTATGTAAGTATTCAAAATGATGGACGAACAATGATGTTAATAAACAACTGCGTTCGCTTATATTATAGTAATTTTCATATATATGATTTCCTTAATTTATTCATTTACTTATTCACTTTTTCATTCTCTTGCTTACTCTTACTCATTTGTTGAAATTTTTTTTTCTTACCATATTTAAATAAGGAATAATATATATATCTTGTTGCCCTTCAATCAGCAAGTTATGTCAAGAAATAAAAGGTTTTGTGATCACTTTACGAGTCTCAAAGCACAGGAAGGTCATGGGAAACGCGTACTTCTTGACCATAAAATGTTGGTCTTAGTTATTATTCTGATATTACCATTGAGTATCTGTGAAATCTTTTGACAGTGTTTGTAGCAGGACACACTTTGCAAACCGTACCTGAAGTCAACTGGCATATTTCACTTTCTTGGCGTAACACAAATGAAATGTAGTGTCGTTGGTTTTACTTGATGTTTCACTGAATTTCTCATGGGCAAGTAAGTGTCATCCCCCAGCCTGTGTTCCCTTCACCAGGTACCTGCAACATAGGCAACAATCGTAACAGGTTAACACGGCAAGGACAGGACGAGTAAGACGTGTCAGCTGCCATGTAGGATAACCAGGACACGGTGAAACACGGGAAGATTCAATTGGAGTAAGAGGAGGAAGAGAAGGAGGAGAATAAGGAGGAGGAAGAGAAGAGAAAGAGTAGATACAAGTGGTGGTCGTGGTGTTGGTAGAGTTGGTGGCTTCTTTTGTGCTTCGTTTCGCTTCTATTGTACCCAAGTAAGGCAATGGGAGAGAAGACTACCTGTGTTAATGTTCCACACATCTTCCCCCTCCCTACCTCTGTCCCATCCTCACTCCCTCTCCCCTCTCCCTCCTGCCAGGGTGACGTGTTCAGTGTGTGGTACCTGGCTTGAACAGCGGGAGGGGAGGACAAGAGAGGGAATAGAGAGGTTTATTCAGGTGTGTTGTGCCTTTTGAGGACGAACGCTTGATTGGAAGAGAGAAGATAATGATAACAATAATGATGATAATAGGAATTTTATGTATGTAGTGTAATTTGTTTATTTTTTATCTTCTTTTATCTTTAAGCGTCGCTGGAGGAGAGGAGATAATGATAACAATAATGGTAATAATAGGAATTTTATGCACGTAGTGTAATTTCTATTTATTTTTGTTCTTCGTGTAATTCCCTTTAAGCGCTGCTGAGTTTATCCCTCACGTTTCATTATTGGCTGTATTAAGTATTAAATTCCTTCATGTTCAGGACGCACCACCTCTTTGTTACTCCACTTCTATCACTGACTTAATGCATTTGTCTGTTGCTTTCCATTTCTTTTCCCTTTGTTACCTCGCTATTCCATTACTGACTGCATTGTTCATTGTTCTTCACGTTTGCGGTATATAGTCGCGTCATCCATTATTCACGCTGCGCTTAATGATGTTTGGAGAATTTGTTGTATCGTTAGTTTTGTTTCATCATATTTCATCATTGCCATACTTCACCTCCCATTGCTCTGTAACATCGATCTTGACTCCTGCTGCTGTTGTTAATGAAGTAATGAATGTGGTAAATATTAATGTCTCCTGACCTTCAGTGTTTGCTATGTATTGTCTTCCTTATAACACCCATCACCCATTACAACAGCTGAGATTTCTTTCATTTCATCATTCCTCATTGGATACGTTTGCTTTCATACGAATTCACACGTACCGAAGCAGATTTTAAAGCCCCACCACGATGCCAATTGAATTTATGGCGTTTTTTTCATCTTTTTGATTTATTGGAATGAATGCCGTAAAAGGTTATTCTCTCTCTCTCTCTCTCTCTCTCTCTCTCTCTCTCTCTCTCTCTCTCTCTCTCTCTGGAAATAGTCGAAGTGAGTAAACAAAACATATCTAAACATTACACCCAACACTACCAGGAAATAATAGTAATAATAATGATTTACTGATACATATGAAGTAGAAGAATATACCTCAGACAAAACTGGAGGGAGGTCAAACGCTCTATTTGTTCTTATGATCCTCTAATGTCAACACAATCCCAGGATGGCTCCACAGAACGCGCCGTGGAGGAGTGGGCGTCATGTCCTGCACCTGCGCCACTTGACAACCTTTTACGGAACCACCGATAAATCTTGGCTATTTTTTCCCGCCTTAGTACTTTGGACGTTAATCTGTTGTGACACTTTATCAAATGGCCTTTACAAGTCATGATAGACAATATCCCGAGATTTATAGCTATCATAAACAAACTTTGCCATTGCAACGGGGGTGGGGGGAAGGTGGTGAGGTACAAGGGACGCGACATCACACACACACACACACACACACACACACACACACACACACACACACACACACACACACACACACACACACACACACACACACACACACACACACACACGAAAGATTAGATGAGTATAGAAACGGAGACGGCACCACACGAGATTAACTCTGTAAATCTCAACTAGGTAAATACAACTAGGTAAACACACACACACACACACACACACACACACACACACACACACACACACACACACACACACACACACACACACCGAGAAAGATTAATCACCTGGAGTTGGTATGGTGGCATTAATTCTTTACAAGGTGCTTCAGTGATTGCTCTGTTAAGAATCTAGTGGTGAATTCCGTGGTTGGATTGAGCTCGCCCGTAATGAAGTGACGTGACGAACCGCGGCCCGTTTTTTGTTGCCTTCAATTACGCGTCAGGCAGTTTGATGTGTGGCGTTCTCTTTTGAGGCAGAGAGGAATTTTCTGATATATGTGTCCAGTACAGCGGTGCGCGGCTACAAATGCATGAAGTCAGGCCGTCAAAGAGCATCAGTACAATTCCTTAACTTTTTCGCTTTTATTTATTTTTCCTTCGTACTTTTTTTTTCTATCAAGTTGACTCATCGAATTTTGCATCGGTATCTTTCCATCTTTTAACGTTCAGCTTTTCCGCCTGTCCTTCACTTCCACTCGTGTCCTGCATTAGTTTATGTACATTTGCTTTACTGAATACCAAGGATTTACACAATTATTTCCATTTCATTTATTTTTTTCTGTTTCTTGCATGTATTAAGGAGATTCTCAGAGGAAAATGAAAAATAGAATTGTTCAACTTCACACTTTGAAAAAAAAAAAAAAAAAAAAGAAAACATGGATAGCAAACAAACAAAAGTAGAGATGAAAAAAACTGATAAATAAATTGAAAAAAAATATATATACAAAAAACTACTTCAGGGGGACTTTTACCGTTGGTTTTACGGGATTACTTTTTTATTCGCTTTTTTTGGTAGGGGGAGTGGCTTTATTGTTTTAATGGATTGTGAGTGATAGTGATGTATTTGTATGCGGCGTGTTTGAAAGCCCGCGTGTACTGTAGTGTAGGGTGAGAGTGTCCAGGTGAGGGGAGCACCAGCACACACCTGAGCCTCACCACGCCGCTGGAAAGGGTTTGGCGGAAAGTAATCGGTTATTTTGCTGGTTTTATCTCTATTAATGTTCAGTGAATCCAGAAATGTTTATGTTATCTTATTCTGGATACGATTGGACTTCTTTATTAACCCCCTTCATATCTGTGACATTTTTACTACTACCATTTTATTGATATTAGGGTCTATGGAGTTTAAAAGATTAATGGCCAGAGTTTGCACTCTTTTAATGCCCACATGAGTCCGAAGCTGTATAAAATTGAATAATAATAAGCAAAATGAATATAAAAATTCCTCCCAGTACTGAAGGTGTAAATTTCTGTCTTTTTTCTTGGTTGGCTATGTATTGTGTATTAATATGGTGGAATGTCTCTTGTTTCATGGTTTTCGTGAGTTATAGTGGACTGGGTTTAATAAGCTGCTAGAGATCGCCGGGATTCTAATGGTTAAATTCTATTAATGTCTGTAAATGTTAATGTGTTGTGAAAAGACCCGGATCTAATGCAATTTATACTGCATTTAGGAGCATTTGTTTTATTTTTCATGAGTGCATTATTCACTTACTAAATGTATTATTTTGTGACTTACTGAAAGAATTATCAAGAATCTCTCTCTCTCTCTCTCTCTCTCTCTCTCTCTCTCTCTCTCTCTCTCTCTCTCTCTCTCTCTCTCTCTCTCTCTCTCTCTCCTTTTAACTTTCATATATTAATGATTTCCCAACTCTAATCTTTCTTTTAAACTTTTTCAATTAATATCAACGAATCAACACCTGCTATTCTTCCTAAGCAGACCTAAACTAACTTCAGTGCAACTTAACGTATAAAAATATATATAAAGAGGTGGCAAGTCCTTCATGAGATCTCACACACCTTATGAATTATTATATTGGTGTGTGTGTGTGTGTGTGTGTGTGTGTGTGTGTGTGTGTGTGTGTGTGTGTGTGTGTCAGAGTATGTCCAAGTGCTACTCAATGCAAAAGAAGGAATGCCTGGGGACGAGTATACGCGAGTGCAGCGTCGATGTGTTGTATTGTACCTTTGTAATATTCACGATGCTAAAGTAATGATTCTCCTTCATTACCTGTCGGAACGTGTCTTGCCTTCTCAGCCTAAAACCACCACCACCACCACCACCACCACCACCACCACCACCACCACCACCACCACCACCACCACCAACAACAACAACAACAACAACAACAACAGGGTCTTAATCAAGTTTATTCTTATTGCGTACTTACATATGGCTTTTTATTAGGTAGGTATTGACTCTCTCTCTCTCTCTCTCTCTCTCTCTCTCTCTCTCTCTCTCTCTCTCTCTCTCTCTCTCTCTCTCTCTCATAAATTTTGCAATGCAGCACCTTATTACACGTACAGGCTCTCGGTGTGCTCGTGTGCTTGTGTTTTAATTATGTTTGGCTCTGCGTGTCGTAAGTAATGTCTCAAAGTAATACCAGCGTTCACCTCGCCTCGCCTCGCTCGCTCGCTCGCTCAACATGTCTCGGTCGATATTGACTTGGTGACGTAAATTTTGTGTTTGACATCGTGGTAGGTGAAGTGTGTTGATGTGTGTGTGTGTGTGTGTGTGTGTGTGTGTGTGTGTGTATTCCTCTGCGCCGCTCACGTTTCCACCACGTTATTTCATTAATGCTTAGGTGTTGTTGTTGTTGTTGTTGTTGTTGTTGTTGTTGTTGTTGTTGTTGTTGTTGTTGTTGTTTGTATTTGTTTATCCGTTCGTATCCATGTTTGTCTGACTGTCATCGCCGGGTATATATGTTGGATACATTTCAATATTTACGTCCCTGCCTGATTTTAACTCGTATATGTTTATTACTGATAAATTGTACACCATGTTAGGAGAGGGGAGAGTGCAGTATCTGAACGCAGTGGTTAGAAAATATGTGCAATACAAATTAAAAGGAATCGGAGCGAATTAAAGTGAAAAAAGAGCCAGAGTGAAAATGTTTATATAACTTGTATGGCGGTGATCAATTACACGGAATTTCAATACAAGCTGCACCGAATTTCATGCTGAGGACAATAGCGCTAGTGTTTATTTACATAGGTATTAATTTGGTCTCCTCGCGACGCCCGCCATGTGATATCGCAGGTTGTGAACTCCAGCAAGCCAGCCAGCCAGCCAGCCAGCGGTAATGTTGGCTGCAGAAAGATAGGATGGTTTGGTGACGATTCGAAGCTTCAAGTGCTACGTTTTGAAGTTTCGTTGGTTTGCGTTGTGATGATGTTTGATGCTGTTGTTGTTTTGGTTATTGATGTTGTACTTGGTTTATTTGTCGTTGTAGTGGTGGTGGTGGTGATACTAATGGTAGTAGTAGTAGTAGTAGTTGTGGTATAAACAAAATGCAGGAATATCTAGTAATACAGCTGGTGCTACCGCTACTTTTACAACCAAATTACTACTACTATTACTATTACTACTACTACTACTACTACTACTACTACTACTACTACTACTACTACCACCACCACCACCACTACCACTGCCCCTAACACCACCACCACCACCACTGCCCCCAGCACCACCACCACCACAATTGATATTACTACAATGACTACTACTAATCGGGATAATGGTGCGTATAATAATGATAATAACAATGATAATACCACCACCACCACCACCACCACCACCACCACCACCACTACCACCACCACCACTACGGCCACTAAAAGCACGCCAGCTGTCGGGCATCGAGTACACATATTCAATACCTCTTGAATCAATCGATCCCTTTAATATTCAATGGACTGATGACCAAGCGTACTCCCTCTTACATCAGTGTGAGGGTGCGCATTTCCGCCTCCCTTTCTACTCCCAACGGTATCTTTCATTTCTTTCTTTCTTTCTTTCTTTCTTTTTCTGTTTTCTTTCTTTTAGTTCTCGATCTTTTTTTAGTTTTGCTTATCTTTCTTTCTTTTTTTCTTTCCTTCTTTCTCTTTTCCTTCTTTTAGTTGTGAGCCTTTTTTAAATATTGCTTATCTTCTTTCTTTCTTCCTTCCTTTCTGTTTTTCTTTCTTTCTTTCTTTCTTTCTTTTTTCTTTTAATTCTTGACTGTGTCTTGGTATTGCTTATCTCTCTCCCTTCTTCCATTTCTTAGATCAAACTACTTTTCTATTATGTTTTCTATTTTGTTTTGTATCTTTTCTTTCTTTCTTTCTTTTAATTCTTTAGTATTTAATTCTTAAGAATTTTTTATATTATGTTTTTTCTCACCTCATCTTTGCCTCTCTTTGGTTCTTTTTTATTTATCTTTTTCTTGTCTATCTAGCAACATGTCTTACTCTCTCTCTCTCTCTCTCTCTCTCTCTCTCTCTCTCTCTCTCTCTCTCTCTCTCTCTCTCTCTCTCTCCTTTGAATTTATTTTATTTTCTTCATCGTCCATCTTTCTTGATGTCATTTATTTTGTCTTCTATTCCTTTGTCTTGTGTTTTCATCCATCCTCTATTTCATTTCACTTTCTGTCTATTCCCCTTTTCCACTTTTTTTCTTTTTCCTTCTCCTCTTACTCCTCCACCATCTCTTACTACTACTCCTTCATCATCATCTCTTTACTGCAACTCCTTTCTCCCTCGTCTCTCTTGAATAATTCTTCTGTATACTCGCATTCTCCTCCTCCTGCTAAGTCTTTCTCTCCTTCCTTCTTTCCTTGGACATTTGGCGAGATCTGCGTAAGGCAAGATTAATTAGGTGTGTGATTCGATTCCCTAGTGCTCGTCTTACCTGGATCACCTGTGTGTGGGGGAACAGACTCAGGTGACTAGGGTGTGTGTGTGTGTGTGTGTGTGTGTGTGTGTGTGTGTGTGTGTGTTGTTGTTGTTGTTGTTGTTGTTGTTGTTGTTGTTCCTGTTGTTGCGTGGTGCGGTGTGGTTCCTTACATATTCCTGTTACCTCTATTACACACACACACACACACACACACACACACACACACACACACACACACGCAAACACACACGCAAACACACACAGCTGGATGACCCCTGGCAGAGGATGGGAGGTAATATACTGTACAGGGTGGGAGAAATTGAGGGAGGGAGGGAGGGAAGGAGGGAGTGAGGGGAAATAAAGGGTGGGAATGTAATGGCCTACTTTTATTTATTTCACCTCACACTGACCTGCATTTGTGGTGGTATTGTAAAACTGCTGGGAAATTTTATTGTACTTTTTTTTTGCCTACTTTTTTTTTCCTATTCTACGATAATTGGAATAAAATGGTAAATAGCGGGATAGATAAGAGTAGTTTGAATAGAATGTGTGTGTGTGTGTGTGTGTGTGTGTGTGTGTGTGTGTAGCGGTGTAGGTGTCTGAGTGTTGTATCTGCGGAGGCTGATTATGCTGATAGTGTGAGTGGCGGGTCGTGCATTCATTATCATGTACAATACGTGCGTAATTGACTTCACGGATGCTGCCGCCAGAGAAAAAAAAAAGTATTAGAAACTCTATAAAAAAGCTGCTACTACTCGTCTGGCTGAACTGTGAAAAAGACTCGGCAATAAAAAAATAAGGCCATGTTTTGTGAGCGTAATTATCTGCAAAGTTTTAATGCGGGCGTGACATACGTGCACTAAATTATGTGCACTGAAACATGGCTCCCTTTGGTGGTGGCGGCGGCGGTGGTGGTACTGCTGGTGGTGGTGGTGGTGGAGGTGGTGGTGGTGGTGGTGGTGGCGGTGGTGGAGGCGGTGTTAGTGACTCGCTTATACATAGAGCATGGACCCAACGGGCTGCATGTGATGGTGCTTTTAGTCGAGTTGTTAGTGTTGCATTTATTCACGCTTCGAGGTGGAGAGCCGGGAGTTTAAAAGCTACTATTACTACCACCACCACCGCCACCACCACTACCACCTCCACTACGACTCCTGCTTGTCAATGTCACTGTTGAAAATAAAATACTGGTGTTGGTGGTGATGGTTGCTACGTAAAGAAATATACCAAAATATTTATGAATTCTCAGTTTTTATAATGCAGAAGTAAGGTTATGAAAGATTGCAAAGGAAAAACAAACACCAAAAGATATTAAGGACCTTGAGAGAGTGTGTAGGAAGAGAAATAGGAGAGGATGAAAAGGATGAGAGGAACAGCAGTGAGGAGCAGAGTTGGCGGCGACAAGAGAAACCACAATGGAAACAGAAGTGACAAATTCCAGGTCTTTACAAGAGATAATGTCATGTGTGTAACATATGTACGAGACAAGAGTGTGAAGATGAACACTTTGTGGTGAGGCAATAGGAACAGCCACTATTATATCTATTGAACAGGAAAACACTACATTGCAAGAGTAAGAAGATAAACTTTCTGTGGTGAGGCAACAGGAACAGCCACTAATATATATTGAACAGAACACTACTGTACATTGCAAGAATAAAAAGATGAGCTCTTTGTGGTGAGGCAACAGGAACAGCTACTAATATATCTTTTGGGCAGGACACTACATTGCAAGAGTAAAAAGATGAATCCTTTGTGGTGAAGCAACTGGAACAACCACTATTGCGTATATCTTTTGAACAGTATACCATCTTTTGAAAATAACATTACATCACTTGTGCAGGAGAACACACTACTACAGTTTTGACCAGGAAAAGAATACTATATCATATTTGGTTTATAAAGATGTTAAATATAGATATGAATGCTGGGAGAAGAATACTATATCATTTTTGGTCTATAAACATGTTAAATATAGATATGAATGCTGGAGAAGAATACTTCATCTTTCTTGGTCTATAAAGAAGTTAGATATTGCCAGGAGAAGAATACTACATCTCTTTTGGTCTATAAAAAGATTAAATATAGATGTGAATGTTGAAGTATAACCTTTATATCGACAGTTTTAGTACTTTTCTAGTTTTGCGTGATTTTTTCTTGTAAAATTTAGTTTTCATTAATTTTTTTCTTTATTTGTGCTAAGTGGTATTTTCACGGGAATTTATGGGCTAAAGGAGACCACCAAATGGAGACCTTCTATCTGAAAACCCATCCATTTCGAAACCGTTACCCAGAATGGATGCCCAATCTCCCTTCGGAGCAGGATTCGATCCAACCAGTGCGCTTGGGGGATCTCTCACCCCCCCAGAGCGCATATGGTTCCACAGCACCACGGCGCGCCCTATTGTGCTCTC
>JAHFWG010000314.1:52290-79858 GCA_020233015.1 Callinectes sapidus | reverse complement strand
ACACACACACACACACACACACACACACACACACACACACACACACACATTTTGTACAGGTGTTAAGATATGCAAATAAAAAAAGAAAGAAAGAAATTAGAAGATAAATAAATAGAATAATGATAATGATAATAATAATGAATAGAGAAAAGGTCAAATTTTGGAAGTAAATCTATTGAAGTCATTTTTTTTTAAGAAGTTGGTGATTTTCTTCTCATCATGAATTATTAAGTGGCATTTAGCAATAGTGTGTCTGTATGTGTGTGTGTGTGTGTGTGTGTGTGTGTGTGTGTGTGTGTGTGTGTGTGTGTGTTCCCTATCTGTCTGTCTGTCTGTCTGTCTGTCTGTCTGTGTGAGCAACTACTGTTTTCTGTAAATACTCCAATTTTAAGACAAAAATAAACTAACCTTTAAGAAAAACAAAGCAAAAAAGAAAAAAAAAAACAGCAAAAAAACCCATTATTATTATTATTGTCATTACATTTAGCGCCAAAAAATAATGGGGGGAGGAGGAGGCCAAACTAACACAGAGAATACCCATTTCCTGCCATTAACCCATTAAAAAACCCACATTTTATATTACGAGCTAAAATAATGGTTAGAAGTTATGCATGGGTGACTTAGATGTATTAGTAATGGGTGAGGGATGCATCAATGGGTGAATAGAGTTGAGTTAAGGTTGTAATGGGCTTTAAATGGGTGAAAGAGAGAGAGAGAGTGTGTGTATTCTTTCCCCCATTAACTGGTGTGTGGGTGAATGGGTGGGAAAATATGGGATTTATACTGATGTGGGTTTTAAATGGGTAGGAAACGGGCGTATTTATTTATCTATTTGTTTATTCTTTTTATTATTATTATTATTATTTTTTTTTTTTTAATGCGGGAGAAATGTTATGAAAGTAATTTCTCTCTCAAATCTTCTTCTTCTTCTTCTTCCCCCTTCTCCTCCTCCTCCTCCTCCTCTTCCTCCTCCTCCTTCGTTCGTCGAAATATTGTGTAATAGAAATGTCAAAAGAAACAAATAAGATAAAAATTCGATATTAGTTTTGTGTCTTATTGATCCATGATAGTAGTAGTAGTAGTAGTAGTAGTAGTAGTAGTAGTAGTAGTAGTAGTAGTAGAAGTAGTAGTAGTAGTAACAAAAAATAGTACGAAAAAAGTATTAGTAACGAAAATAGTACGAAAAAAGGGAAAAAACAGAAAAATAAATGTTAAATATATAACTATTCCAAACAGTTGCCAAACCCAGAATTTCCCTGTAGGAGTTTCATCAAATCGAAGTCATTAATGAAAACAAAACATTCTGAAAACTTTATTTGTATTTTTTCACTTGTTTTTCTTCTATTTCCTCATTGTATTAATTAGTCTGTTTGTATATAATTAATTACCGCCGGGGAGATCTGGTAACACTGGCCCGCTCCCCGCCAAACGTCCAAGATGGCGGCTCTGGGACTGCTCCGGCAAACACAGGTAAGCCAATTTTCACCCAATTTCCACCTTTATACCTTTTGTCCGTGTACGAAATTCCATGTGGAGATCAACAAAGCCTTGGGGAACCTGTGGGACGCGTGCCAATGCTCCATAACCTTGGGAAATGGGAGAAAAATGGCCGTGAAATAGGTAAACAAAATCCAGCCGGCTTATGGGGAGGGAGGGAGTGAGTGATGGTTATTTGTTGATTTGACTGAATTGACGCTGTTCCTGTTGTTGTTGGTGGTACAGAGCGGTGCGCGGCGGTACAGCACGGCAGCCCTCAAGGATGTGGTCATTGCCAGCGCTGTCAGGACGCCCATGGGGTCATTCAGGTGTGTAGCTCTCTCTCTCTCTCTCTCTCTCTCTCTCTCTCTCTCTCTCTCTCTCTAGATTGGCCTTTCTTATCAAGTATTTTTTAAGTGTTGGGGTGCAGTGGGAGTGTCAATGGGGGGGGATGCTGTGGCTGTGGGGATAAGGGGCGGGGACGGACTGGGGGTGCTGTGGCAGTGTTAATGGAGGGAGTTTGGGCTTGGGGGTGCTGTGGCAGTGTTAATGGGGAAGTAAGGGGCTGGGGGTGCTGTGTTAGTGTAAATAGGAACATGAGGGGAGTGGTGATGCTATGAAAGGGGTAATGGAGGTAGTGTTAGTAGTGCCAGGGGGTGCCATGCCTTACCTTTCCCCTGTCCACCCTTCCTCCCCCCCCCCCCACCACCTCAAGCCTTCCAAGTGAGCCTCCCCCACCCCTCATCCCCTCCCCAGGCCTGGCAGTCTCCCATTTCCCACCCAACCCATGAGTAACCCCCCACCCCCTCCCCAGTCCTGGCAGCCACCCATCTCCCACCCACCTGTCAGCGGCCCATGAGTGAGTGACGTGTGGTGTTGCTCCCCTCAGGTCCTCCTTGGCTTCCCTGCGTGCACCGGAGCTGGGGGCCGTGGCGGTGAAGGCTGCGGTGGAGAGGGCAGCCATCGACCCCAAGGCTGTGCAGGAGGTGAGGCGGACAGACAGACAGAGAGAGAGAGAGAGGGGTGTGGTGTGGTGTCATGCCTGGCCAAAGATCATTATTAAAGGTTTATTGAGCATACATACATAATTACATATACACAGGTAAATAAATACAATACATGTAACTTGTCTGTTTGTTCCTCAGGTGTACATGGGCAATGTGGTGACAGCCGGCTCAGGTCAGGCCCCCACCAGGCAGGTCACCCTCTTCGCCGGCCTTGACAAGTCCACACCATGCACCACCGTTAACAAGGTCAGTGTGTGTGTGTGTGTGTGTGTGTGTATTCAGTTCACAGCAAGATAACTAAAAGCACATTGGTTTAAATATTCCTTGTCACACCATTATTTCCTCACCATTACTTGCTATATTTTTTTATTGCAATGGTTATACAGCTAACTTAACATTAGGTTACTTTATCTTAATTTACTTTCCCCTTGTTTTACCTTGCCGTTCCTCATCTTACCTAACCTTACCTTACTTAACCTCAACTAACCTTACCTTACCTTACCTTACCATACCATACCATACCATACCATACCATACCATACCTTACCCTACCTTAGCTTACCCTACCTTACCTAACCTAACTATAGCTAACCTAACCTAACCTAACTTTGCCCTAACCACGGCTGGACATTACAGGTGTGTGCATCCGGTATGAAGTCAGTGATGATGGCGTCTCAGGCTATCATGTGCGGCAGTCAGGAGGTGATGGTGGCGGGTGGCATGGAGAGTATGAGTCAGGTGCCCTTCTACATGCCCAGGGGTGACACGGCTTACGGCGGGGTGAAGCTGCTGGTGAGTGTGTGAGTGTGGGTGTGAAGGGGGGAAGAATTGGGTATCTGAAGGGTGAAAGGGTGAAAATATTGGACCTTTGAAGGGTGAGGGGTGAAAAATTGGGTTGGAAGGATGAAGGGGTGGAAAATTAGGTTTCTGAAGGGTGGGAAGGTCAAAAATTGTTTCTGATGGGTGAAAGAGTGAAATATTAGGTATCCGAAGAGTGAGAGGGTGAAAAATTGTTTCTGAAAGGTGAAAGGGTGAAATATTAGGTTTCCGAAGAGTGAGAAGGTGAAATATTGTGTTTCGAAGGGTGAGGGGGTGAAAAATTGTTTCTGAAGGGTGTAAGGGTGAAAATTAGATTTCCGAAGGGTGAGAAGGTGAAAAATTGTTTCTGAAGGGTGTAAGGGTGAAAAATTAGATTTCCGAAGGGTGAGAAGGTGAAAAATTGTTTCAGACGGGCGAAAGGGTGAAAAATTAGGTTTCCGAAGGGTGAGAGGGTGAAAAATTGTGTTTGAAGGGTGAAAGAGTGAAAAATTAGGTTTCTGAAGGGTGAGAAGATGAAATATTGTTTCTGAAGGGTGAAAGGGTGAAAAATTAGGTTTCCGAAGGGTGAAGGGATGAAAAATTAGGTTTCCAAAGGGTGAGGGGATGAAAAATTGTTTCTGACGGGTGAAAGGGTGAAAAATTAGGTTTTCCGAAGGGTGAGTGGATGAAAAATTGTTTCTGGCGGGTGAAAGAGTGAAAAATTAGGTTTCCGAAGGGTGAGAGGGTGAAAAATTAAGAGAAAAAAAATTGAGGGTATTATTTTTCATTGTGGTGTGACTGGATGGGTTTGGGAGGTTTGGGGAGAGGTAAAAAAAGTGGATTTGTAAAGAGTAAGAGTGAAAAATTACGTTTCTGAAGGATAGAGGTGTGAAATATTTGCCTAATTCCTTCTCCTCCTCATACTCATCCTCTCTAATTTCTCACCACAGGACGGCATAGTGTTTGATGGACTGACAGACGTGTACAACAAGATCCACATGGGGAACTGCGGCGAGAACACAGCAAAGAAACTCGGGATTACACGGGAACAGCAGGACGAATATGGTGAGTGTGTGTGTGTGTGTGTGTGTGTGTGTGTGTGTGTGTGTCATGTTTTATTTTCATTTCCTTTGTCTTTTTATCTTTTTTTTAAGTTTTTGTTGCTTTTCCTATATTTTATTTCTCGTTCTCTTCGTTTGACCTTTCTTTCTTTATGTATTATTATAAGTTTTCATTTTTTTCTCTTCTTTATTCTGTCTTTCTCCTCTTGTCTCACCTTTCCATTCCTCTTCCTTCTTCTCCTCTCCTCTTCTCTTCTCTTCTCTTCTCTTCTCTTCTCTTCTGTTCTGTTCTGTTCTCTTCTCTTTTCTCTGCCCTATTCATCCACCCACTCTCTCACCTCTCCCTCTCTCCGCCAGCCTTGGAGAGCTACAGGCGGTCAGCGGAGGCGTGGAAGAGTGGAGCGATAAAGGAGGAGATAGTGGAAGTGACAATAAAGGGGAAGAGAGGCAAGCCTGACACAACAGTAGCGGAAGACGAAGAATACAAGAAAGTGAATTTTGAGAAGTTTAAAAAGTTGGCGACTGTTTTTCAGGTGAGAGAGAGAGAGAGGGAGAGGGAGAAGGAGGGGGAGGGAGGGTGTGGGTTGTAGAATGAACTGGATGAGAGGAATGGTTGAAAATAGTTTATAAGTTGGTAGTCTTTTGGGTGAGGGAGAGGGAGATGAGATGGGTGAGAGAGAGTGAAGTGGATGAGAGTACAGTGGTACCTCTTGACTTGAACATCCTTTGACTCGATTAAGAGGTGCCACTGTACACTTCCCATCCCCTTCACCCTATTTCCCTCTCCCTCCTCCACCCCACTCCCCTAACCCTCTCCCCTCTCCCCACTAACCACTAACCACCCATGGCCCCCGACAGAGGGAGGGCGGCACCGTGACAGCTGGCAACGCATCAACGCTGAACGACGGGGCAGCGGCGTGTGTGTTGATGAGTGCAGCGGCAGCAGCGTCACACGGCGTCACCCCGCTGGCCAGAGTGGTTGGGTTCTGTGATGCTGCCACTGACCCCATTGACTTCCCCATCGCCCCGGCACTTGCTACTCCTAAGGTAAACTAAATAGGTCTTTTTTCTACATCTTTTTCTTTTTTTTCCTTTTCTTGTTTTCTTTTTACCTTTTTTCTTTTGTTTTCTTTCCCTCTTTCTTTTCACCCACACAGAGTTAAGATCTGCATTCTCTATTCATTAGTTGTGTTATGAAGTGTCAGTTTAGGTAAATTCTTCCCTCAATAAATATTCCAGCCCTCAAAGTCTGAATATCCTGTCCACAGCTGCTGGAGATGACAGGGGTGCGTGCAGAGGATGTGGCACTGTGGGAGGTGAACGAGGCCTTCAGTGTGGTGGTGCTGGCTAACATGAAGCTGTGTGACCTCGACCCGGCCAAGGTCAACGTTCATGGTGGCGCTGTCTCCCTCGGCCATCCTATTGGGTCAGTATATCCGTGTGTGTGTGTGTCTGTTTTCATGTCACATTATGGCAGTGTTTGTGTGTTTTTGCCTTCTTCACATAATCATAAGTCTGTCTGTTTATTTATCGTTTCTTCAGCAACTTGCACAGTCATCCATGTTCCCTAACTTTCCTTTTAACCTTCCCCCCTGTCCTCTATCCTACATCTCATCCCTTCTGTCATCTCTCCGTGTTTATTTTGTCCCTCCCTCCATGCCGTATCACTTTCACCTTCCCTGCCACCCCATCTCGGTTTTCCCTGACACACTGACACTCCTCCTCCAACAGCATGTCCGGCGCACGCATTGTGGTTCACCTGGCCCACTCCCTCAAGCCTGGCCAGAAGGGGGTGGCCTCCATCTGCAACGGGGGAGGAGGAGCATCGGCCATCATGATAGAGAGGCTGTGAGTGTATTGGAGTGTCTGAGAGAGAGAGAGAGGGTGGGAGGGAATTAGTGTGTGTGTGTGAGATACATAGATTGGATAGAGAAGTTACTGAATATGTTAGACTTGCCATATTTAAGCCATTGTGCTGCCAGTCAATCAGTCAGTCAGTGAGTTACAGAGTGAAACAAAAGTACTGGTTCATAAGTCACCTTGCTACAGTGTCATAAAGAAGTTGTTTGTGAGAGAGAGAGAGAGAGAGAGAGAGAGGGTGTTATCTGTAGCGGGTGTATTGGGTATTACTTGGGTGTACCGTACGTGTAGCTACTAACTCCTTAATCTCACCTGTATAACTTGTATTATGGTGTAGATTAATAAAAGTTGTATTTTTTCAAAGGTACAAATTTTATTCACCTTTACTGGGAACATTTCTGCACTCTTCGTTCTTCTTTGCACTTTTAATTTTCCTTCTCTTTATTATTAGTCCATTTCTTTTGCATCTTTTCTTCTATTGCATTTTTAATTTTCCTTCTTTCTTTTCTTTATTATTAATGTGGGGTAATTTATTTAGCACCACTGCCAGTCCATTGTGGCCGGTGGAGGGTGCAAAAACTAGTGGGGTTAGTCAGCCGTCGTGTTGTCTGTATTATGTTGTAAATTATTTGGGTTGGTGGTGGATTGGGGTGTTGTTTATGAGTGCCAAGTATTGTCGGTGGTGCTGGTTGGCCGTGTGTTGTGGTGCGGCTGTGTGGCTGTCATTCACCAAGTCATCATCATGTTCAGCATTGTGGTGAGTTGTGATTGGTGGGATCTTCTTATTGTATTTCCTCTCAGAACTGCACTTTGATTAATGAGATTGTAGTGAAGAAAACACTCTCTCTCTCTCTCTCTCTCTCTCTCTCTCTACTGCCTTTTTTCCTACCAGAGCTCACCCCAGAAGTGTCCAGGGAGTGCCGACCCTTACCCTGTTCACTAAGGACTTCTGTCCCCTGTGTGACGTGGCCCTGGAGGCGAGTGCCCATGGTGCCAAGACAGTGCCATTCTGCTTTTACTTTTATTATGTAGAAGTAGTCAAAGAAATTCAGTGTAATAGTGTGATATATTGTTGAGTGTGAGTGCCAGTTGTGTTAATTGAGTGATGGTTATATTCCTTCCTCTCCATACCTTTATCCACTCATTCCTTCACCTCCTCCAGCTTTCCTCAACCTTCTTTCACTCTTCCTCGGCTTCTCTCACCCCTTCACCTTCTAACCTCTCTCAACTTTTTTTCCAGCTTACGTCAACTTTCTTCCTGTCTTTCTCAGCCTCCCTTACCCACTCCACTTCCTCCACCTCCAGCCTTCTTCCAGCCTCCAACTCCTCTCTGTCTTTACCCAATATTCCTCCAATTTCTCATGTGTAAATATAGATAGAAACACACACACAGATACACACACATACGTAGTCTCATCCCCACCACCTTCCACAGGTCCTGGCACCGCTGAGGGAAAGATTCCACCTGGAGACTGTGGACATTGAGGCACCAGGCAATGAGAGGTGGCTGGCACTGTACGGCACTGAGATTCCTGTCTTCTTCTTTGAGGGACAATACCTGATGAAGCACCACGCTGACCCACACCTGCTGGCACTGAAGATTGAGGAGTGGCACTGGTAAGCGGAAGAGGGAGAGAGTATCCGTGTGTGTGTGTGAGTGAGAGAGAGGTCATTATTTGGAAACACTTTGCTCTCTCACTATAACTGTTTTCCAAGGCCATTTATGATTAGCTGAATTTTCAACAGTATTTTCCCGTTGATAATGTAGAAAACTTGGTAATCTTTTACTAAATCCATTAATCATTTTTAGAAATTAGTGTTATTTCAAGCAGAGCCTTTGGAAAGTAGTGGAGGTGAGTCATTGAAGTGTTTCTTAAGATAATAATAGCAGTGAAAAGGATAGAGGAATACAAATATTTATCTTCACTTTGATTTATTATTCAACATCACAGTCTTAGTAAATAACAACAACAACAATAATAATCAGTAAAATATTAAAAAAATGACAATGTAAGGAGGAACTGAGTCTGTCTGTCTGTATGTATGAGTGCAAGTGTGCGGACAGGTAAATTAAAGCTTGATTAATTGCGCAGGTTAATTAGTACACCTTTGTCATTAGGGAGGAATAAATTTAGAAGTATCTCATTTCTGATTGTATGATTGAAGTGTTATTCTTGCTGCTGCTTGGCTGGGTGAGCTTGGGAGGAGCGAGGGGTTGGTGTGACTGGTGGAGAGGCGAGGCAGCAAGGCAGCTGATGGGATGACGAAGGCTGTGGTGGTGGTGGTGGTGGTGGTCTTTGGTCCTGGAGAGAGAGACAGAGAGTGTTTGTGAGAGGCTGTGGGTTAGACAATTATTACTTGTACTATATGAATAAAATTGAATGAAATCATTATTTGTAAATCTAAATAAATGTTTCTCTCAACAGTTTGCAACACAGCAAGCAAGAATGAAGACCAGGAAGAGGAGCAAGAGGATGACAAGGAGGAATTAGAAGAAAGAAGAATAGGAAGAGAGAAGGGGAGTGACTGTGTGTGTGTGTGTGTGTGTGTGTGTGTGTGGGTGAGAGAGAGAGAGAGAGAGAGAGAGAGAGTCTGTCTCTCTCTCTCTCTCTCTCTGAGACTGTGGGGGAGTGACTGTGGGGTTCGTCAATATACTGTGGGGGACATACTGTGGGGCTGTGGGCTGAGTGAGAGAGAGAGAGAGAGAGGGCAGAGAGAGAGAGAGAGAGAGAGAGAGAGAGAGAGAGAGAGAGAGTGAATGAGTGAGAGAGTGTGTGTGAGTGAGAGAGTCTCTCTCCCTCTCCCCTCTCTCTCTCTCTCTCTCTCTCTCTCTCTCTCTCTCAGCCCCACAGTATGTCCCCCACAGTATATTGACGAACCCCACAGTCACTCCCCCACAGTCAGAGAGTGGAAGAGAGGGGGAGAGAGAATTTTTTTTGTTTTTTTAAATAAACATTATGAAACTACTGATACCTATTTTACTACTACCACCACTACTACTACTACTACCCCCACTACCCCTACCCCCACCACTACTACTACTACTGCTACTACTACTACTACCACCACTGGGTGTAAAGATGGTAAGGAAAAACCTGGGCTGGGTCAGGGATACTCTATAGTCTAATGTTTTGACAATGTCTTCTTCAGAGAGTGAGTGAGAGACATGGAGAGAACAGCTGCTGCTTATATTCACTCAGTGTGGATCACCTGTGTCTTGGTCTTCTAGGGGAGACCAAGACACAGGTGATCCACACTGAGTGAGCAGCTGTTCTCTCCATGTCTGTCACTCACTCTCTGAAGAAGACATTGTCGAAACATTAGACTAAAGAGTATCCCTGACCCAGCCCAGGTTTTTCCTTACCATCTTTACACTACCACCACTACCACTACTGAGACTACTACTACTACCATCAACTTACCCTTCATCAAGATAGCGCTCTAAGTTGCTGTAATAGTGAATCAATAGTCATACCCTGCCCTCCCCCCCTCTGCTCTCCTCTCCCCATCACTCTGCCCCCTTCTCTCCCCACAAAACCCCCTTGAGAATTTGGAAAACCTGGCCAGAGTCTTCCTATCTCCACTCCTCCTCCTCCTTGGTCTTCCTCCTCTTCCCTTCCTCTCGTGCGTGTGTGTGTGTGTGTATGTGAGTGTATCCGTGGTATATGGTGTGTGTGTGACTTCTGTGCATGTGTGTGCGTGCGTCTGTGTGTACCAGTGTGCGTGTGCGGTCTGTGTGTATGTATTCTAGCCGTGTCTGTTGTGTGCGTCTGGCTGTGTGGTCTATGTATGTTGTGACTCCTGTGTGTGTTTCTGTGCATTTCTGTGTGTGTGTATGTGCGTTGCTTAGGTGTGTGTATCTGTGGAGGTGTGGGAGGAGGGGGGTGACCATTGAGGTAAAGGGGTGAAGGGTAGGATGGCCAGGAAGGGGGAGGACGGGGATGTGAGTTGGGGGTGGAGCCCTTGGTGTGGATGACAGTGATGTGGGGGCCAGAGCGTGGAGGTGGAGGAGGCCGGGGTGGAGTCTCAGGGAGGTGGAGGAGGTGGTGGGTGGTGGAGCGTGGAGGTGGGATGCTGGGGGGTGGAGGGGCAGGTGCAGGAACACCCCAGCTTCTCCTCTTTGTCTTGTGTTTGTTCCCTGGAAAGAAAGTAAATTTTATGTTCATTATTATGTTACTTATTAATCAGTTTGAGTGTGGATTTTATCTATTCATTTATTTTTATTCTTCCTGTGTGTGTGTGTGTGTGTGTGTCTTACCTATGTTGCTGTAGTCATTATCATCATCCTCGTCTTCATCATCTTGTCCTGTCCAGCTGTCACTGTCATCTGTGTGAATAAAGATACATTACACACATACACAGTATATATATATGTATCACTCATGTAATTCACTTCAATAACAAAGTCTACATTTATAATTAATATTTTTTCAATTCTCCCTGAAATAAGGTAAAAAAGATGAAGAAATAGATGAAGTTCTGATGTTATCTTCAGCTGCAGGTATTAAATTATTAAGACAACTGAGAGATTATTTATTAAAGGCTTATCTGCAAGACAGTCAATTTACTCACCTGGTTAGTTTGAAGCAACAACTACTACTGGCTGGTTAGTAGTAGTAGTAGTAGTAGTAGTAGTAGTAGTAGTAGTAGTAGTAGTAGTAGTAGTAGTAGTAGTAGTAGTAGTAGTGATGGTAGTGGTGGTAGTAGTAGTAATCTAATTATCTTAAGGTTAATATTGTCTAGCATATGTATATCCAATAGAATTTAGTGTATTAATTGCATAAGTATACACTTTCTGAGACTGACAGTGTGCAGCTGAATAAAACACCCACCATAGTAGTGCCACACTAACTTAACATCTTTATTACAATGTTTTGCCACACTGACTACTGTGTTTATGTATGTATATCATTAGCACACACCCAAAAACAGTGGCATTTGTCATTAGGTGATTGTTAATGGCATACCTACAGTGGTCTCTGTGCCCATACACTGAAATAAAGATGTTAATTGTATGCTACTGCTACTATTAGTGTTTTTATTCAGCTGCAAGTATACATTTTAAACCCTTCAGTACTGGGACACATTTTCAACATGAGTTTTGGTTGTGATAAGATGACTTTATTGACATTAGGAGCGGTTTATGGAGGTCAGAGGATTAATGGCCAGAGTCTGTACTATCTTAATCCCCACATGAGTTTGTGACGCTGTAGAAAATCACTCAATAATAAGTAGAATAAATCTGAAAATGCACCCCAGTACTGAAGGGATTAATACATGTTGTCTGTCTGTCTGTCTGTATTTATGAATGTATGCCTTCTGATCTGTCTCAAAAACTTTTACTTATAATACAAAACAATATACATATACAAGAAGCATATAAACCTTAAGACAATTATATCGTACATTATACATATCATACAGTGGTGGTAATGATGGTCGTGAGTGAAGAGTAATAGCAATGGGTGATATTAATGATAGTGACAACTGAAGATGATGATGATGATAGTGTTAGCATGTGATGACAGCAAAACAGGTGACAATTATGGTGAAAATAATGTGGTTGTGGTGGTGATAATGATAGTGTTAGGTGGTGATGGTGATAACTGACAGGCAGTGATGATAATGAAATGAAAATTATAAAGATAATAGTGTAGGGATTTATTTGGTGATAATAGTGGTAAATGGTGGCAGTGATAATGATAATGGTAGTGTTACTATTGGTTTAGAGGCATGACAGTGAATGATAAAGGAGAGTGAGAGCTGTGAGAGTGATGATGGTGGTGATAGTGTTAGTATGGTTAGTCACAACATACCCTGTGCATTGTATAAATAGTTTAATGATATCAACACAATACATAGTTGAGTTCTGTATGTATACATTCCTATCATACAATATAACCCTTTTTTTAGTGTATTTTATTCTGTTTTTTTGTTATGTTTGTTTGTTATTGTATATTCTTTTCCATTATTCACGTCAGTAATCAAACTTTTCAAGATGTAGCTTCTTCTTCTTCTTCTTCCTATTTATTATAAAGTTCAAGTATTTTTTATTTATTATCAGACATTAAGCAAACTATTAATAGATTAACTGCGGTTTTTTAAAATTTGGGAGAAAGAACCGAGATTTAAAACACTAAGTCGGCTTGAGCCACGTGGGGGGGAGGGAGGGAAGGGGGAAGAATGACCTAGTATTGGGGGAGAAGAGGTAAGAGGAGGGGTGGGCTGACCTGGCCTAACCTAACACCAGCGGTCATGTCATGCCCTCACCTCGCTGACCTCACCACCACCACCACCACCACCACCACCACCACTGTAGACTGGGGGTTGGTGGTGGTGGTGGTCATAAATAAGATTAACAGGATATAGAAGCCAGGAGGGAAGGGATTGTGGGTGGGGGGGGTTTGTGGGGACAAGCTTACCCCACCCCCATAGTGCTGCTGCGCCCCGGGACCTCGGTGGGGCAGGTGAGGGGGGACGGGGCACAGCAACAGGGAGGGGAAGGGGGCCATAGAAAATTGTAATAACATTTCTAGAGTCAACAATTTTGATGTCAGCGCCTCAAACTGGGAAAGGGAGAGGGAGAGGAGAAAGAGGAGAGGGGCCAGTACACCTAAGATCTATTAAAGGGAAAGAGGAGGGGTGCTAACACTTCTGGAGGGAGAAGAGGGGGTCAAGCACACAGAGAGTGGGGCAGTGGGGATTATGGGGGGTGTTGGACAGAAGGGAGGGGGGCGCCACGTGCTGGCCTCGCCCATTACAGGTTAATAATACTGGCGGTGATGCAACGGCCGGCCTGGGGGAGAGGAAGGGGGCGTGGGGGGCGGAGGGCATGGGGGAGGGGCTGTGGGAGGGCAGGACTCAGTAGGGGTGACTCCCCGGGCCGGGAAAAAACTAGAGCGCTATTCGATGTCTCTACCGTATGAAATTGAGCCATTGTGAAGGACAGGGAGGAACCCGCAGCACACGCACACCTCGGATGGCGGCGCGGCAGTGGCGGCGGCGGCGGCGCGCGCAGACAACGTCTAAACAACACACAAAGAAATGTACACACTTGTTGTTATTACGAGACACGCATCGAGAGGTTAACAATGACTGGCTACGTACGGCTCCCTATGCACGGCAGGGCGGGGAGAGGGAAGGAGAGCAGGGAGAGAGAGCTGAGAGAGAGAGGGAGGGAGGGAGGGAAGGAGGGAGGGAGAGGGTGCAGAAAGGGCTGGAGAGGGAAGGTGCAACACACACACACACACACACACACACACATACATACATACACACATTCATACATACACAAACAACACCCCCCATCTCTCCCTCTTCCTCTCTCCAGCATGTGTCCCTCATGTACACATCAATGAAAGCATAACACGCACACATGCACACACACAGCCTCCCTGCCTCGCCCCCCACCCCCATCGCCACCCCTGCCCCCATCAGGAGATAAATCATTACTTACCTAATTACATTTCCGACTCAGCGAGTGTAGAAATTGACGGGCTTAATAAACTACGGCGATTATTATTATCATTATTATGTTTCATCAGCGTGTCCATCACTATGAGAGCCAAACAAAATCAGTATATGCATAAATCATCATTATTGTCATTATCATTATTCAACAGTTGCCTACCACACGAGGGATAAGTAAATAGTCCTCCTAAGGGATTATCATCATCATTATCATTTTTTTTCAAGTTTCGCAAGTTTGATACAAAAATATGAATATCGCTGAGAGAAAACTAGTTGGCGTGAAGCGAGAGAGAGGAGAGGAAGGGGTGTGGGTGGTGACTGACAGGGTGTGGCGGCAGCAAAGGGAGGGGATGGGGTTAGAGGTGTAGATATTACTTAAAACTTACTTATTACTTACACAAAAACATGACCAGCTGTCCACCTCAACTACTGAGAAGCAGAATTTCAAAGCAAATCACGATTTTCCCAGTCTGATCTAATGCCCTAAGATGAATAAGATTGGGTCGGGTCATTTTATTATAACCTTACCTAAACTGACTTGGGATAAGCTTGGTTGGGGTAGCATGAGGTAAGTCAGGTCATACATCTTGGCTTAATCTGTACTAATCTT
This sequence comes from Callinectes sapidus, assembly GCA_020233015.1. Classification (NCBI taxonomy): domain Eukaryota; kingdom Metazoa; phylum Arthropoda; class Malacostraca; order Decapoda; family Portunidae; genus Callinectes; species Callinectes sapidus. Next base: position 65,576 of record JAHFWG010000314.1, on the reverse strand, counting down.
GACCTGACATGAGCTTGGTTAGGTCAGGACTGATACCTTGACCTTAATTAACTTCTGAGAGCATTAGGTTAGGTAAGATTAGGTAACTTGAGCTAATATGATCTAAAATATAGCTGTCTGACCAACAAATAATCCTAATGTTTTTTTGTGTGATTTTTTCCTTTAATCGGCAGCAAATATTTACTAATTTCCGGAGTCATAACAGCGAACAGCAAACTATAACAGTGTCAAAGAAAAGCATTCCTGTAGAGACCTTGGATATCATCATCATTACTATTAACGTATATCCAAATACTCAACCAACATTACCCAACGAACAATCTTATTTCAGCTTTGAAGGAAGAAGGGAGGGACTGTATATAGCCTTTCTTTCTTTCTATCATCACCATCATCATCATCATTACTATAGACTGATTCAAAACTTTCATATTTCTTCACATTATCATCGGACATTCCCACACGTTCTACATTTTATTATCCATAGTGTGTACGCATTCTTTAGGGAACCGGGGAGGGTCGAGAGCATTATTGTGTATGTAAAACAAGCAGAAAAACGCACATGTACACCGCCACACACACACAGAAAACCATACACACACGCGGGCAAATGTACATATATGTGTATGGAACAAAAACCATCATAACGCCATATCTTTTTATCTATACATAATTTCAGGCAATCAAAATGTTGCAGGACTAAAATGGGGGAGTATTTTGCGCTGGGGGTGGGTTGGGGGGGGGCAGACGATGCTTTTTATTGAAGGGGGCGCATTTATAAGACAACGGAGAGGGGGCGAGAAGGGACGAGAGGGCGGCATGTGGGAGGCGAGGGGGATTGGGGGAGAGGAGGGGTTGTTCTTGAAGGGAGTAGTTTGCACCTCTTCTTTTTGACTAATTCTTTTTACCTTGTCAATCACGCACCTCAACATTATATTATTTCCCAAACATTCAGCACCATGATTATTTTTCTTCTCTAAGGAGGAAGGAAGGAAGGAAGGAAGGAAGGAAGGAAGGGAGGGAGGGAGGAGGATAGAAGGAAGGAAGGGAGGAGAATAGAAGGAAGGAAGGAAGGGAGAAGGATAGAAGGAAGGAAGGAAGGAGGATGAGGAAGCTTCATGCAAGAATCTTTAATACCGTTTTTTTTTATCATTATTATCATTATTATTACTTTTGGCAGCGGCGGCAGCAGAGTGGCACTAGAATTATATAAACAAGCAAGATAATTTTCCAAAAAACCTTAGGAACTATTTCAAATTACTCTCATTCTCTCACTCTCACTTGCACTTCTAAAAAACAGTACAATTTTGAGCACAGACATGGTTTATGGGAGCTAAGAGGAGGAGGAGGAGGAGGAGGAGGAGGAGGAGGAGGAGGAAGGAGGAGGAGGAGGAGGAAGGAGGAAGGAGGAGGGAGGAGGGAGGAGGAGGAGGAGGAGGAGGAGGAGGAGGAGGACTAAAGCAGGGAGGATACAAATTTGAAGCCAGTTAACACAAAAACATTTGGAAAAAACGGTTAGGATAGGTTAAGATTATTTTTTTTAGACATTTTTCTTTAACTTTTTTTTTTACAATAGTTTGACTTGCACTATGTATAATATGTTGAATAAGAAGCCTATGGATGAATGAACTGTGGAGGTAATAATAATAACAAGGAATGCAAGACTATGTAAGGTAGAGCAAACTTGTGTTATTATTATCATTATCATTATAATCATTTCCCTTGTTTTGTTTTTTTTGGCACTGGTTAAATATCATGTTTTTTAGTGTTTTTGGCAACTAGAGAGATAAAACTGAGTAACGCTTGTTTGTCATGGAGAGACAGGCAAAATATTAGACTAAACTTGATTACATTAACCGAGACAATATTTCTAGGGAGAATACGTGGAGAGATCAAATATTACATGAAAAACTGACGTAACTTCAATACACGAACTGAGAGAGACAATACTTTAACGAGAAAGTGAGGACAGACAGGTAAAATATTAAACGAGAGAGTGACGGACTTAAAACCTCGATACACAAGTGGAGAAACTGTTTTGACGGGAATGGGAGGGACTTAACAATGGGAGAGATTGATAATATATTACACAAAAGATTGACAGACTAATAACTTGTATACAGGAATTAAGAGACAATATCTTAACTCGAGTGTGACTTAAATTTGAATATAGAGAGACAAAGAGAGATTAACGAAAGTCATAACTTGGAAATATGAACAGATAAAGCTGGTATCTTAGCTCGACGGCGAACACAAACATACAAACGAACTTATAATGTGTAGACGTGAATACAGATATTAAATTCTACCTTAAATGCCAAGAAACACGGAATACATATAATTGTACACAAAAGATTCACAAACTCACAAATTGATGCATAAACAGAGTGTGAAAATAATAACTTGTGATTGTGAAAGACTGACTGACTAACTGAAAACTTGTGATGAAATGTAGAGAGAGTAAAAACCCTTGCAATTGCTAATTGAGAGAATGAGAATGAGTGAGACTGATTGACTGACTGACTGGCTGACTGACTGATTGACTGGCTGACTGACTGGCTGACTGACTGGCTAACCGGAGAAGTGATACAAATGAATGACCGACTAAGAAATGAAAGATGAATGACGTTAATGGTTAAATAAATGAAATGGATAAGAAAACGATGAATAAATAAATGGAATGCCCAAATAACTTGATAAATAGATGAAAAAATGGAATAAATGGATAAATGCAATGAATGCATGACAATGAATGAGAATAATGCCAATAAAGAAATTAAATAATAGTGATAATAATGATAATGAATGAAAATAAATAAAAACAAATAAACAAAAATATATGTAAAAAACTGAAAAGTAGCAAACAATATTAAAATGGACAGAAATGGTAGCAGCAATTGTCTTGGTAATAATAATAACAATAGCAACAATAATAATAATAATAATAATAATAATAATAATAATAATAATAATAATAATAATAACAACAACAACAACATTCCAGTGCGATAAATTGGTTATAATTACAAGTTTTCTTGTTTTTCTTTCACTTTTTTTATGCATTTTTAAACATTTCAGGGAGTAAAGGAAAAAATTGTCTTAAAATTGAGAATAGAGAGAGAAGAGACTAGCATAGCGGCGATAATAATTATATATGTATGTATATATATATATGTATGTATGTATGTACGTATGTATATATTTTATTTATAATGGATAATTTCTTTTTTTTATTCTTTTCATTTTTTCTTTCTTTTCACCACCTACGTATATCACCTATTTTATTTTTATCTTATTATTTTTTATTATTATTATTTATTTATACGTAACACTCGACACACGCGCGCGCAAAAAATATAATATAAACCTTCAAAAGACATTATTTTATTTACTTTTATTATCTTCTTTTATTATTATTACTAGTATTTCCAAGTGACATTTGAGGATTCCAGGGGAAGGGACGGGCGGGGAGGTAAATGGGGGGTGGGGGTTGGGGGTTGGGGGTGGGGGGGAGGTGTGCCCAAGAACAGGTGCCATACTAATTACCAAGCTCCTCTGGTAATTGGAGGTGTTGTTAGGAGAGGGTTGTGTGTGTGTGTGTGTGTATGTGTGTGTATGTGTGTGTGTGTGTGTGTGTGTTCTGGTGGTAGTGATGATGGTGGCAGTGATTCAAATTGTTGTGTGTGTGCATGCATGTGTGTCATTGTAATAGCACTAGTAGTAGTAGTAGTAGTAGTAGTAGTAGTAGTAGTAGTAAATAAAATGTCTATGTATAATGTTTTCAGTGTGATAATAATAGTAGTATTGTAACCAGCATTAAATGTAACATACTAACAATAACAGTGATGGTGGTGGTGGTGGTGGTGGTGGTGGTGGTGGTGGTGGTGGTGGTGGTAGTAATGGCACCTGCTCTCACCTTGGCAATCAACAATGACATCTCATATTCACCTTGTCACCTTCAAAGTTCTTCGTATAAAAACATCCTTTCAAATCACGCATTGAAAACACCTCTCTCTCTCTCTCTTAGTCTCTCTCTTTCTCTCTCACTCTATCTTATTTCTTTATAATACTGGTTTCGTTCCACTAAGTCATCACTCCACCAGAGGGTTCCACCTTTACTACACTGGGTTTCCACATATTAAAATAAATCCACCTTTTTTTCAGCATTTCTTTTTCTCTTTCTCTCTTTTTCTTGATTTTTTTTTCCAAGTTTGGTATTATTTGAGAGTCTCATCTACTATTCCTTCCTTCCTTCCTTCCTTCCTTCTGCTTCTTCAACGTTGCTAAATATTCACTTGTAATTTATCCTGTCTCCACTTTCTTCGGTAACAGACAAACACACGCTCGCATACACAAACAATTTAAACAAAGAACTAAACAACATTCACTTTGTTTTCTCTTTTCTTCTTCTTCTTTGTTTATTTAAGTATGTTTTCTCTTTTTCTTCCCTTATCATCAGTTATCTACAGTTTTTCTCATCTTTTTCCTTCATTCTTGTATAACTCTCATTTTTCATAGTTCATTTCTCTTTTCTCTTTTATTATCTTCTTCTACTTCCTACATCATCTCTTTTTCTGTCTTTTCCCAATCTTTCCAAATTCACATTTTACTAATTCTTTCTTTTATTTCACTTCTTCTAAATAATTTCCAAAAACACTTGAAAAATAACCTCTCTCTCTTTCTCTCTCAGTAACCCAGTAAAGTGAGGCGACCCTGACTAACCCTGACTGACTTGACTGATGCACAAACCAACAGACTGACTGACTGACTGACTGACTGCTTGACTTCCTGCCTTTGCTAATATCTACCTAGATTTAAAAGGACAACACAAATAAAACCTACACTCTACATTTACCAGTATTGCAATGGTATGATAGAAACACTCCCGAGAACTGGAAAAACTGATGCTCTCTTCACCTCTTGTGCTCGGTCATCTCAGTGTGACCTGACCTGACCTGACCTCGCCACCTTGACCTGCCTTTATCAATTCATTCATTCTTAATTCAGTTTTGCTTTTAGTTTGGTGGAAGGCTTTTTTACCAGAATTGTGGAACATTAGCTCTTCACCTTTTCCTGCTAATCTGCCTTGACCTGGTTAGCTACATAGTTCACTCCTACTACAACTGTTCAGACTGATGCCCTTAATGTTTACCATGTCACTTTTCTCTCCAGGTAAATCCTATGTGACTAAAGTACTGTATGTAGACCAAATATACATATATAACCTGATTCAGACTAATCACAATCTTTTATTCTTTCCAACTACAACAGGAAAATTGGTTAAGGTTTCTTTTGGCCTCTGTGACTGGATCATCTGACCTACGTAAGTGATTTCCAATACTTTTGTCCTTTTTTATGAACCAGAGCTGACGGAATTTGTGTTTTTTAATGGCGATTGGGTAAAACATTTCACTTCATTGGCCTGACTATTAAATCAAGCTGACTTCTTCACTCATTCTTCTGTCTCTCTCTCTCTCTTTCAACTTTTCAATCCCAGCACCGTTTTTTTTTCATCCTTTTTTCTAATTCATCGGGAGTTTTTTTAAAGTTTATGTATCCATTATTCATTTTTTCTCAACAAGGTAATGGTGATGATTATTATTATTATTTATTATTATTCATGATTATCTCTTGCAACAGTGTATAGATTCAATGTTCAGTGTTTTTATTATCATTCAATTACTCGTTATTCATCATTGGTTAGTCATGCCACTCTCTCTCTCTTTCCGTCAAAGGAAGGGTGAGGAATGAGGGGCTGGCTATGTAGAATGGGAGAGTGGAGTGTGGTGTGCAGGTCCTTCACTCCACTCATTCCTCTTGTCACTGTTCAGGTGGGTCGTGTCCGGTTTGTGGAATGAATGTGGAGGTAAACCTACCTTCTTGCATTCATTCCACCAGTGCAGTTTTGAAGTGGAATTAGGCGTACATAATTTTCCCTGTTGCTCGCACTCCACTTATTGTACAGAGAAGTGGAATGACTACAACTTTGACTTCATTTTTTACTATCTGGTTCATTCCACTTCTTGTACAGTTAAGAAGAATGACAGTACAATCCTTCTCTTCCACTCCAGACAAGATACAGTGAAGTGGAATGACTATATATCTTCTTATACCAGTTCTCTATACAGTGAAGTGGAATGATTGACTGTATTAACCTTTCCACAAGGCATAGAGTTAAATGGAGTGTCTGAATGACTGTACTGGAGTGGCTATATGACTGTATCTCTGCTCATGCCACTTTTCTATACAGTGAAGTAGAATGATTGACTGTATTTATCACTCCAACAGTCATTAAGTTAAGAGGAATAACTTTGTGATTGTATATCTTCACTCCACTACAATACTGTTTTATTATAGCCATGTGGAAAAATATATACATGTCATTCCACTTCATGTATACACACACATCGATAAATACACACACACACACACACACACACACACGTATGCACACACAACCTTAACACACATACAATAGTCATGTGTGCATTTCTGGATGTATGTGCATGTTTGTGTGTATGTGTATGTATGTATGCATGTCCACATTGGTCATGTATGTTAACAAAAGTCTACATCGTGTGCGTTTAAAGTTCATGTAAGTACTTTTTTTCAATTGATCATTTAGTTTCCCCCGCATTGCATGTACGTTTAGATTCATGTGCGCATTTTGTTAGTCTACACGTACACTAGTACACATACACTACATGTACACCCCAAACTACACACACACGCACGCACGCACACACACACACACACACAAACCTGACCGTGTGTGTATGCTTATGTGCACATGTGCGATGGTGTATACATGCCAAGGTTTACATACAGTTAGTAAAGATTTGGTGTTGCTACTGATGTTTGTATGTATGAATGAACTAAAAAGAAGCCATCAGTGCATTTTTGAAGTAGAAGTAGTAGTGGTAGTGGTAGTAGTAGTAGTAGGAGTCGTAGTAGCAGCAGAAGTAGTGGCAGCATTGTCAGGTCTAGCAGCAGGAGTTAGAGCAGGAGGCAGTAGGGTGATGGGTAGCAGTAGCAGCAGCAGTAGAGGCAGCAGGATAACCAGTATTAGGAACAGTGTCACAGGGGTGAGGGGGGTGAGGGAGAGGATGAGGAGACCCAGCATGACAGTTAGGAAGGTTAGAGACACAGGGAGAAGCGTTATAGGCATGAGAAGGAGTACAAGAAGAGTTAGAGACATGGGAAGCAAGGTTAGTCTCAACAGCAACAACTTGAGTGTTACTTGAATGAGAGCCACTGGAGTTAGGAGCAGCGAGAGTGGAGTAAGAGGGAGTAGCAGTAGCAGCAGCACCGCCAGCAGCAAAGTTAGGAGTGTGAGGGAGAGCGGCAGCAGTGTCAAGGGGGCAAGGAGTAGAGCAAGAGGTGGTAGCAGCAGTAGAAGTGGAGTGAAGGAGGGCAGAGGTAGGGAACTGGTAGGAAAGTAAGTATCCACATAAGCAACAGTGGAGTTACTAACAGTAGAAGCATAGGAGAGAGTTAGGAGCGTGCTGGGGGAGGAGATAACGTCGGCGGGAATGTCGGGAGAGGCAGGCGGGGTGTCAGTGGGTCTGGAAATGTCAATGACAGTTATAGATGCACTGGTGGCGAGGTCTGAGGTATCAGTGTCAGAGTCTGCAGTGAGAGGGAAGGTTATAGTCTCAGAGAGTGTGTTAGGAGAGACAGGAGGACTGCAGGAGGGCAGGGAAAGGCTGGACGGGGAGGCTGGAGGGCTGGTAGGGGAGTTAGGAAGGCTGGAAGGAGAGTGAGGAGGGCTGCAAGATGAAACATAACTGGAGGAGTCGGTAGAGATAGAAATAGTTGGTAATGTTGATGAGGTTGCAGTAGTAGTTGTTGTGGCGGCAGTCTGCTCAGTATCTGTGTCCATAGAAGTAATGGTGGTGGCAGTAGTGGTAGTAGCAACACCAGTAGTAGTAGTAGTAGTAGTAGTAGTACATGTGTTAGTGTCACTATTAATTTCAATAACAACAGCACACTGCATTGAATCAAAACTATCATCATCAGCGGCAGCAGTAGCAATAGTAGTAGTAGTAGTAAGAGTAGTAGTAGTAGTAGCAGCAATAGTAGAAGTAGAAGTAAAAGTAGAAGTAGTAGTAGTAGTAGAAGTAGTAGAAGTAATAATAAGATCCTCATCATCAGTGGCATAATCAAAATCACTAGATGGAGTGACAGGTGGAGTGGTGAGGATGGAGATGAGGAGAGGCGGGGAGGGGGAGGAGCCGGGAGATGAGGGAGGAGTGGGAGAGGAGTCAGAGGAGGAGTAGTAGCAGGGAGAGAGAAGGCGGCGGGGGGAGTCACTATCTCAACAATGCAACGTCTTAGTGGAACCCATGTCCTTCTTACTGCTGCTGGTGTAAATGTTGCCGCCGTACTCCTCATACACCAGGAAGTGATCCTCTCGCCCACCTCCACTCTTCCCGGGCCGCGGCAGGGTCTGGGACTGACCGCCGCCCCCGCCCCCACCGCCCGATGCAAACACGTCCCTCGGCTTCCACACGGGAGAGCCTGCAATGTGGCGGAGGTACAGCATTAGGGTGGGGGTGGTGTTAGTTGAGGTGAGGTGGTGGTGGTGGTGGTGTGTTGAGTCAAGGCAGGGATATTTAAACTCTCTCACCCTACCACACCACCACACCCCATTCACTACTCACTCACTCTCACTTAATAGCTAAAGGTTTCTCTTACTCTAACTCTCTCTCTCTCTCTGTTCACTTAGCTAATCATAAATAGCCTCAAGGAGCATAACATGTACATATCTTTCCTTTTTTTGGAAGAAAATTAATATAGTAAATTGCCAATAAATACAAATCAATCAATGTCTCTCTCTCTCTCTCTCTCTCTCTCTCTCTCTCTCTCTCTGTGTGTCTTACCCAGGGTCCGAGTGGGCTGGTACTGGGAAGGTTGGTTGGAGGCCTGGATGAGCTTGGCCATGGAGCCGGTGGAGCCCGTGGAGAGAGTGGAGGTGGTGGAGAGGGAGAGGTGGTTGGGAGTGCGGCCCAGTGTGGCTTTCTTCTTGGTCTCCATCACCTCGTCCTCTCCCTCCGACCTGGTGCCCGCCTCCTCCTTCCCTCCGTCACTCTTGGTGGTGGAGTCACTGAGTTCGTCTGGGTGGAGGACGAGGCGGAGAGGTAGAGAGGTGGAGAAGTGGAGGAGAGAATGTTGGAGAGGATGTGGAGGAAGAATTATGAGTATTGGAGGGAAGACGTGGAGGGAAAGAGAGTTATTGAGAGACAAGAGAGAGAGGGAGAGAGAGAGAGGAAGAAAGAACAGAAGAGTAAGAAGAGGAGGAATGGAATGAGAGAAGTAAGGAAGAGAAAAAGATGAAATTAGTATTAACTTTCTTTTATTTTTTCCCTTTCTCTTGTCAAAGCAAATTTTGAAATGAACTAAGCCAATTTTTTAGATAAATGAAAAAAATATCAGAATTCATTAAGAAATAAATGAAACTTAGTATTGCTTTTCACAAAACATTTTCTTTTAATGAAAATCTGAAGAAAAACAATAAAGAGAAATTTCCTAAACATTACCATCAACACTATAATCTCCTATCACCATCACAAACACCACTAACAATCTAAGCTGACCACCACCAACACCATCTCCATCCCCTGTCACCACCATAAACACCACCTCCTACTCCTCCTCCTCCTCCACAAACTTCAATCTCTCTCTCTCTCTCTCTCTCCTCTTACTCAAAACTGAACAAGCCAACATAAACAGATTTCTATCCCCAAATCAACCGCCGTTCCTCTTCCTGGTCTTCCTTGTACCTGCAGCACCAGACACACACTCACCCATAGCATCAGAAACAGTCTTGCTCCTGGTTCTCAAGTTGTTGGTGTTGTGGTGGGGCTGGTGGTGGTGGTATTCATGCTGGGAGTCTGGCACGTTATCATAAGTCTCCAGGTTGTCATAGTCTATATTGCCGGCAGAGTGTCTTTGCAGGGTGGCTGACTGGTGGCCGCTGTTTATTATTTTTTTCAAGTTTGGTAAAGGGAGGAAATGTTTCTTTTTAGTTTTTTTTTTTTTTTTTTTTGGCTTGTTTTTTGTTTGTTGTTGTTGTTGTAAGGGTGTGTTCTTTTGGGTTGGGTTGAGCTATGAGGATCACAAACCCTGGGTAGCAGAAAGGCACGTGTCGTCATGGCGTTTATACGTTTCCGAGGTTTTCGCTTCCTTTCTTTAGGTTTACTGCTTGTATATACGACGCGAACTGATGCTTTCAGGTGAGATATTTTTGTTTTTTCTTGGCGAGGAGGAGGAGGAGGAGGAGGAAGAGGAAGAGGAAGAGGAAGAGGAAGAGGAAGAGGAAGAGGAGGAGGAGGAGGAGGAGGAGGAAGTGGGTAGAGGGAGAATAGGACATCCAAATAACAAAAATATAATAAATGATGAATGGGAATTAAGAGAGAAAATGGAAGAAAATAGAGATATAAAGTCTCTCTCTCTCTTTCTCTTAGACACAAGTACACACACACACACACACACATATATATATATATATATATAGTAAACGCACGCATATATACATACATGATAATACACACACACACATACATGAGAGGAGGAGAGAGAGAGAGAGAGAGAGAGAGAGAGAGAGAGAGAGAGAGACAAAAACTTTCTACTCAACAAAAATCAACATAATTAAATGAAAATAATGAACAAAAACACAATAGTGAAGTTAAAAAATCAATAAAATAATAAAAAAGAAGAAAAGTTCCTTCCGCAATCTGCTCCTCCGTTTTCTATGCAAAAAAACCTTTTCCACCGATCACCAATTTAATTTTTCTTCTTCCTGATGAAGAAAAATAAAAAATCTCCAATTATAAACGCCAGAATGTGTAAAAAAGGATTTATAAACGCCATGACATTCACTGCGCCTTTCTCTTCCTTACGGGTTTGTGATCCAACAGTGTATAGAGAAAAAAGAATATGAGGGAATTAATTCTATCACTTATAGTCTAAAAGAGAATATATAATAATAGTAAAGCTTAAAATTATGGGAGAAAAAAATAAAGAAAAAAAAATAATGGGAACGGATGTGATATTAATGACTTTTCTCTATTTTCCATCTTTTCTGTTTTCTTTTTAATTGGTTTATCCTAATTAATGGGGTTTTTACAAGAAATTCAGGTTTCATACAATAAATTGAAGTGTAAAGCAGTTTTTCATTAATTATTTGCCTTTTTTCTACTTTATCTATGGTAATCTTTTAAAGTATTTTCTATTATCCATATTTTCAATGGGATAAGTCTCCCAAGAGTTGATTCATATTGTCTGCAGCAATAAATTCATTTTTTCTTAAGGGAAAGTTGCAATATAAAGGGATTTTCATATTCTTCCACCTTTTCTTGTCCATCTGAAGTATCTTTTTTCAATTATTTTCTATATCAATAAAGTTTTCCACGATAAAAGTCTTCTAAAGTTTTCTAGAATGTTAAATCCAAATTCTCCATCATATAATTAAAGTGTAAGGCAATTTCTCTAAAATTTTCTCCTTATCTTGTCTATCTAAGGTAAATTTCCAAGTATTTTCTGCATCACATGTTTTCTAAGAGCCAATAAGTTTTCTACAATGCAAAATCAAATTTTGCCATCACAAAACTAAAGTCTCAAGCCATTTTCTCATAATTTCCCCTTTATTTTGTGTGTTCATTGTATTTTCCTTCATTATTGGCTTCTATATCATCAATTTCAATGGTCCAAGTCTTCCTGGGGTTTTTACAGAATTAATTAGAGTGTTTTAGGGTAAGGTGAGGTTTCCTTCATTATATAACAAAGGTTTTCTCCACTAATATGGAGTTTTCTAAGGACATGATGAGGTTTTCTAATGAAGATTGTGATTTTTCAAAGTTTTACAGATCAAATTGAATATTTTGTTTCAGATTAATAATCTCTAACTTTAGTATTTATTTTTTTCTGCTGCTTTTTGACTGATATTCTTTGTGTGTTTCTGTTCTCCTTCTCCCTTCCTTCTGTCCTGTGAGAGGGGCCGGGAGAGGGGCTCTTATGCAAAGTGAGAGTGGCGTGGCAGCCTTAGAACTGACAGACAGATAAATCAAATGAATAAAAGAATGAATAACAATGAAATTTTTAAAAACATGCCAGGAAGGTTAAATTTTTGTAGTAGTGGTGGTGGTGGTGGCAGTAGTAGTAGTAGTAATTAAAGAAAGCTGTTATTGGTATAGATAGTAGTAGTAGTAGTAGTAGTAGTAGTAGTAGTAGTAGTAGTAATAGTAGTAGTAGTAAACTTTATCTCGGAGTCAGGTCAAGTTTTCCTCCGTAACTTACAATAATAATAATAATAATAATAATAATAATAATAATAATAATAATAATGATAATAATTTTGCTATATATATCTTTAAGGCTGTTAAGATAAAAAGGGATTGTCTTTAAAGGGGTAAAGGAAGTCCAAGGGATGAGGGTAGCGAGGGGAGGGACGTTATGTGACCTTCAAACCTACAAAAATATGCATAATACCTTCTTTTTTTCTTTTTATTCCTGGTTTTCTTTGTATTACTGGCATTATTATTCATTCTTGTTTTCATCTTCCTTTCAGTCAGATCAAATGTTTTTTTTCATTCCCGAAACTCGAAAAATTTCAACAACTCTAATGGTTTTTATATTTTCTTTGTTTATTATCAGTTTTTTCTCCTTTTAACCCCATGATTTTTTTATTCTCTTTTTTTAGTGTGTGTTTCATCATTTCCTTTCTTCCTTCCTTTGTTTTTAAAGTTTTCAGAACAAAAATAATGTTCCCAAAATATAGTTTCAATAAATCTTTCCTTCCTTCCTTCTTTCCTTTTTTTCCTTTTTTCCTTCCTTTCTTTTCTTTTTCCTTCCTTCCTTCCTTCCCTTCTCCGTTAGTCTCCCCAGCGGGCCACAGATGCGAAGGAGCAGGAGGTTGGGTGATCAAAACATGCACTCAAAGACTTGACAAAATAAAACAATAGAAACTAGAATAACAAAATGATAATAACAAGAGTGGTGATAAAAACAGTGGTGACTAGAATGTTGGATAAATTAATAATAAAAAAAAGGATTGATTGGTTAGTATACATATTTACAAAAAGAGGGAAGTGTTTTAGTGATATCTTGAAAAACATGCAGGAAAATGTCTCAGAAAAGAGTAAGAGGGAGAAAATAATAAGTAAAAAGGTGGAAAAATATATATAACAGGAGAAAATTAATAAATAGAGTAAATCATGCACAGAAGAAGTGAATAAAGGAAAAGAATGAAAAAGAAAGAAAACAAAAGGAGTAAAAATCAAAATTAACTA
>JAHFWG010000115.1:298420-317473 GCA_020233015.1 Callinectes sapidus | reverse complement strand
TAAAGAAAAACCATATCTTCAGTTGCATTGTTTTTTTTAAGGATTAGAAATGGGTTTCAGCCCTGTAGATTTACGTCCTTGAGTGCAGCCCCACGCCACACCTCAGCACTCACCTCTACTAGTTGGGTCTCCTTGGTCTGGGGTTGTAGCCAATACGCTCCTCTATCACCTCCTTCCTCGTCTTCTGCGGGTCCACCTCCACCTTGTCACTCGTCCTCTTTGCCTCAGCCTCGCCTTTAAGCTTGTTGTTCAGCTCCTGCAGGTCTTCAAGCTTCAACTCTATCTTAGTGGGGTTCCGTCTTAGCATTATTGCAGCACCACCGCCGGGAAGTGTTTACATGAGGCACTTCTTCCTTCCTTCCACCACCTCCTCCCTCCCCTCTCTCCCTGATTACACACCTCTCACTTCACCGCGTTAAGACCCTTCCTCTCACTCCAACTCTTGCTAAACCAGGAAAACTCAAGGATTCATTAACAACTCAACCTTTTCCACAATGCAAACACAAACTTTACAATGGAAACACTACGGTTTGTTTACACCGGCAGTTCAGCAGCAGCCAGCCACAGCAGCACCAGCCAGCAGCCTCTCTATCAGCACCGCCACACACACTCACTCACTCACTCACTCTGCTCATTTAACCCACGTGTGATGTCTTGACACTCTTGAGTTCCCCATATTAGTGGGAAATTAACCCCAGACACGTCCTCAGGTATTTCACAGCGAGTTTTTACTTTTGACAACACCGTCGTTATAGTATGTATGGTTAATGATTACTTCTGAGGTGAGGGTCTATGGTTGTCTCTTGTGCAGTTACCTTATGTCAGTGGGAAAGTAACCCCAGACACGTTCCCAGATAGTGTATAGTGATTGTTTATTTATTTATTTTTTACAACGCCGTCTTTGTAGTGAACTGGTGGTTAGTTATTTATTGGTGTGAGGTGAGTGAGTGTCTATTAAAGAATGACATTTCCCTTTCTCTCTCCTTCCACCCCCAGAGTTTGGGTGGTTGGTGGAAAAGTGATAAGTTAGGGCAAGAGATAAGAGATGTCATAGATAGAGCTCTCAACTAAAAGATTTTGGGGAACAATTTGATATACCTGTTCACTAACTTGATTGAACCATCCTAACATGACAACCTAGCTATCTTACAATTTTATTGAGCGATTTTTCAACAGCCAATATAACACTCTCCCATTGCTAATGGTTTTCTTGATTACCATGTGACAGAATATTCATGTACTTGCAAATGAATATCCTTGGATTTCTAGTCCCCACTAGTAAAGAAGTAAAAAAGTTATGCATGTACTTGTGTTATATGTACTTCTTAATGAGTGTAGTAAAGCATGTATACTTTTATATCAATATCGCCTTATTTCAGAATAAAATTGAGGATGCTGCATCAGACCTTACTGAGACAAGTCACTGGCTACTGCCGTGCCTCTCACAGCAGGCGGTGCATTAGATTCTTCAGGGTGTCATCATGTTGCCGCGGTGATGTGCGTGTCAGGTTTGCTCCCAGCCCAACAGGTAAGAGGAATAAGACACGTGATGAGGGTTGTGCTCCATACCTGATGTGAATCCACAAATGGAAGTGCTTCCTCAAATGTTTGAAAGAATGGTTCTCAAAGGATAATACTATGCAGTCATAAATGGTAATTTCAAGCAGTAGACATATAGTTCAGCATTAATCTCTTTATGTAATGTTGTGATTATTGCTTTGTAATTTTTATCAACTTCTCTTTCCGATCCAGGATATCTCCACCTGGGAGGCTTACGAACAGCACTCTACAACTTTCTGTTTGCCAAAGCCAATAATGGAAAGTTCATTTTGCGTATTGAAGACACTGACCAGAGCCGGTTGGTCCCTCAGGCCAGTGAAAGGCTTGAGGAAATGTTGGTTTGGGCACAAATATCACCTGATGAATCTCCTGAAGCAGGTGGACCTGTTGGGCCGTACATGCAGTCCCAGCGCCTTCATCTCTATCAAGAGCATGTTAAGAAACTACTAGAAAATGGCACAGCATACAAATGTTATTGTTCCACTAGGAGGCTGAATTGGCTGCGCAGTGATGCCATAAGAAGAAATGAAGTTCCCAAATATGACAACAGATGTCGTCTCCTCTCTCAGAACCAAATTGAGGAGCTGGAAAGGAAAGGCACTGAGTCATGCATAAGGTTCAAGGTACTTGATGTGCTGTGGTCCATCAGATTCATATCGTAAGGACATCAGATTCCAAACCTTTTCTGTTTTCATTTTAAAATGTGGGTCTTCAGCTTCATATTGTTTAAATTGAATAGTTTTCATTTTTATCATAACCATAACACCAAAAAAATGCTTTCCCTCCAAGAAAGACACACATATACTTCAGTTCATTGCATGTGCAGTATGATAGTATAAACCATTGTTTTAGAAATATGAATATTCATAATATATAGAATGATTTGTTTTTCATGCTCTGGATAACAATGAGTGAAGAAAATATTTTATAGAGTATAGAGAAACAGTTGAAATGTTTTGACATTTACAATCATTATTGAGTTAGGTATGTTTGTTTCCCGGTGTGGTGCAGCTGGATGCAGTGAAGGAGCCGTTTGAGGATCTCATCTATGGGTCTGCGGCAAACAGTGCTGTGGAGCAGGAGGGGGACCCAGTCATCATGAAGGCTGACGGCTTCCCCACCTACCACTTTGCCAATGTAGTGGATGATCACCTCATGGGCATCAGCCACGTCCTCAGAGGAGTGGAGTGGCAAGTGTCCACGCCTAAACACCTGCAGCTGTACAGGTGTGTGTGTGGATGCAGATGAACTTTTGCCTTTTACTATTTCAAGGCTCTTTTCACTGTGTCCCTTCCAACTTCAATCTTGTACAAAACTTTTTTGGGGGGACTGGCACCTTAGTGGGCTTTTTTCTTTTAACCAGCTTTTGTTTTGCCCTTGGCCAGATCCCCTTATTCTATTAAAAAAGCTGCTTCAACTCTGATACTTTTCATTCTGATTCATGTTATACATATACAATGTATATAATGATACTTGTTTACTTCAACTTAGCTGTTGTTTGGTACAGAGCATTTGGCTGGAACCCTCCTGTTATTGGCCACCTCCCCCTCATCCTGAACCGGGATGGCAGCAAGTTGTCCAAGAGACAAGGAGATGTCCACATTGAGCATTACCGTGCCCAGGGATACACTGCTGAGGCTGTCCTTAACTTTGTGACAGACATTGGTGGAGGTTTTGAGGGGAGGGACAGCAGGCAGCTCCTCTCAGTGGAAGAATTAATAAAAAAAGTGAGGGAATTTTCATTGCTTTGATTGTGTACTTTGTTTTGTTGTATTGATTGGTAAGAGGATCAAAAGATTATAAGATTAAGATGGGATATCACTCAGTTATGTAATTATTGCTATTATGTTAATTGGTGGCAAAGTCAAAAGATAGAATGTACTGACATACATATTTTGTTCTATTTTAAGAATAGGTGATTGAAAAAGTGTAGGAGATTACCATGCTTATGCTGTGTAGTTTTTGTAATTGACTGTTTAACTTTTGGTGCATATATTGATATTTTCTGAACCGACAACTGAAGTGCTTGTGACAATAAAAAAGACGTTCCTTTCAGTTTGATGTTTCCCGGATCACCAAAAATTCTTGCCGTCTGGACATGGAGAAGTTGTATCACTATAATCAGCTGAGTCTTGTCAAGTGCCTAGAAGATCCCTCAGAAGTGAAGGTGCTGCTTGCCCAACTCAGAGACCTTCTCAAGAAGACTTATGGTGAGAGGTATCCTTCTCTCCTCCTGTTGTTACCTCTGTATTGTTATGCTGAAAACTGCAAGGAGTATTTGAAAAGTGTGGTGTATTTTGGGGAAATGTTGAAATTTTGAAATATTTTTCTTATAGTGATGATATGATTGTTAATATTGGGTGGTCCATTGTTTTGTACTAAAAATCGATGGTAATGTATATCTCTCTCTCTCTCTCTCTCTCAGGCTATGGAGCAGCAGTGCCCAAGAGAAGGTGTTGGGCACGGACTACCTCACCCAGGTGCTGGAGTGGAGCAAGAACAGGATCACTTGCCTCCAGGACCTTCTGCTTCCAGAGTTCTCCTACGTGTGGGTGCTTCCTGTCCAGCTGCCACTCAGTGACCTCCCCACAATGGCTTGTTCACATGGTAAGCTAAATATTTTTTTTTCTGTTATTGAAAGTATTTTAGAAACTTTTGCTATCTAATAAAGAGGTCCATCTCATGTTGTTCTTTTAAAGATGAATAGCATTTCACTGTCACTTGAAAGAAAATACCATTGACTGATGTAAGTGATGTGTACGTACAGGTGGCTGAAGTAATGATGTTCTTTTTATGTCTTCAGTGACGGTGTTGAGGAGAGTGGAGGATCTCATCGCCTCCAACACTGATTCCTTCACAAAAGAGAACGTTGCCAGACTGGTGAAAAGTGTTGGAAAAGAATACAAGTTGAAAACCCCAGTCATCATGAAGTTAATGAGGATGTCAGTCAGTGGTCTTACTGTGAGTTGACAAGTGTTTCAGTAACTGTATTGAGTATCTGGGTTGGTGGCAAGTATAGAACTGCAATTTATCGCATTGGTCCTTGTGTGTTATGGAGTGATACCCTTTACTTTTATATGCCTTTGTTATTAGTGACTTCTCTGTCTTTTTGTGATGTCTATTATGCAGAGCACCCATTAGTGTGGCCATTACATACATACATACACTCTCTCTCTCTCTCTCTCTCTCTCTCTCTCTCTCTCTCTCTCCATTACTTGGTCATAATGGGAGTATTTATTGAGTAATGTGAAGCAGTAGGAGTGTTTCTTGTGTCTGGTGGTCTTTGCAGTCATTATCTGTAGCTTCTCTTCTCCCCCGGTGCAGGAGGGGCCACCCATTGTGGAGATGCTGACCGTGCTGGGCAAAGAGGCTACATTGGAGCGCATCCGCCATGCTGCATGGCTTATACAGAACAGTAATTAGTATGTATGTATGTAATGTTGTCACTTCATGAATGTTTATATTTTCTACAGTGGTGCTCTAGTTTGTGGTATATATATAACTGATGAAATTCATTACAGTGGCTGTGAAATTTGAGGGCTATTGCAAGGTCTGAGGTCATAGGCAAGATTTTAGAGGGATTCTGTTAGACCGAAGAGTGTTTTGAAGTTATGTAAGATTGGAAACCTCTTCATTTTAAACAGCAGGACTTAATTTTTCCTCTTTCCTTTTCCAGGCCAGATATATTTAGAAACTGTAGGCAGAACTTCATTCAAACCACAGGATATCAAAATTCCCTTCTTTCCATTTCTTAGATCATAGATATTTAGGAATTAGACAAAACATAAATAAATTGTTAGGATCTTCAAATCACAAGTCATTACAATCTGCAGCCTGGTGAGTGTAGGTGGCCAGCACAGGGAAAGAGATAGACTGGGAGCAGTTGGCCTGTAGGTGACACAGGTCACAAAGGCAGCTGGTTGTCGTCACACATCATTTGGTACTCAGTGGGTCTGCTGGTGCCACATTCACTCTGTAGGATAGATAGGGGAGTGAGTATTGAGGTTATTTGAGAGTCTGTGGGGTTCGTCAACATACTGTGGCTGTGGGCTGTGGAGGGGTGAGAGAGAGAGAGCACATACTCTTAATATAGCACTTCTCTAAAATGTGTCACCACTACTTCCAGTCCCACTACCAGATGAGAGGAGAGGAAGCAGCCCCTGGTGGACAGATGGATGATGTCGCCCACAATGTCGGGTGGAATGTTGCTGGCACCTCCACCTGGCCCAGGGAACAACCTGCAGTGCCACTCACAAATGAGTGTGAGGCATAATGAGCATTGTTTAGTGTTCACTGTGTGTATAGCCACATGAAGGCTGTATATGGCACTGGGGAGGAACATTCACAAAATCTTGGCTGGAACATTAATTTTATACAGCTTCACCCTCATAAACAAGCTGCCCATGTTATTTTTTCATCAATGCATAGGTTATTTGTATGCATAAATTCTTCATAGGTAGTAGGGTGTGAGTGGTCTAAAAGTTACCTGGTGTCTTTAAATGAAAATAAGAGAGTTTTCATCCTTTCCTCTAAAGATAAAGTGACTGTGGCAGCTTGTTTATGAGGGTGGCAGAAGTGGGAACATCCTGCCTGCCAGTGCCCCTCCGAGCCATGTGAAGGAGGGTAGGGTGCTGGCTCTGTTACACCCTCCAAGCTGGGTTAAGTTTTTACACGATTAATATATATATATGTAGTTGTGGTGGAGATGTGTACATATTGTGCATACTTATACTGTTATAAAGCAGCAATCCTTGGTGAATGAATCAGAATATATACAGATTGTGTTTCCTTTCACCTTTAGCTTGAAATGTGATGGTTTTTGTATAATATACAAAAATTATTATTATTTATTTATTTATTTTTTTTTATTGGGGGAATAATCTATTCCTAACTTGAAATCATCACCATCATTAAAGGAAGGAGAATACTACGCTCAGATTTGGTTTACATGAAGATTTTAATGAGTGTTTTAAGAAGAGAAAAAACTGTGCTTTAGGGAACCAAAGAAATGCGCTCCAAGAGGCGTCCAGGGATTACAGTGCCGCAGTCAAGGGATTAACTGGGTTTTTTTATGATTGTAATGAAAAATTAACATTTCAACATTCCAAAGGCTATACTTAATGAACCATGGGCTTTTAAGGGTAGTTATTATAGTAATGAATCTGAATGGACATTTAAACTAACTAAATAAAAAAAAAATAGTTTTAATCATTATTTCCTAATGACAAAAAAACAAAGTTAAGTCTTGAATCTATCTTCGAAATAAGTACAATTAGAGAGAGAGAGAGAGAGAGAGAGAGAGAGAGAGAGAGAGAGAGAGAGAGAGAGAGAGAGAGAGAGAGAGAGGGTACAGGTATTAATTGCTCATTTCTCCTTTCCACCACTACACTATAATAAGTTCTCTGTGTAAAATGGCTGGAAACGTGTGGAAAATGTTGGAAGTATAAGGAAATAATGGAGAGGGGAGATGGGGGAAGGAGAGGCTGTTGTAGATTGGTGTGAGTGGGCGCAGTGACCTGTGACACAAACTCTAACACAATGATTATCTCATCTATTGCATTTTTAAGGTTATTTACCTGATATTCTGGTTGATTCTACCTTTGGTTCCCTCTCCGAGTGTCGGTGACACAAGGCAGCGGATGTAAACATTGGCTGGAAGGCTGTGTTCGGATGGCCACAGTGTAGGCGGCTTGGGCCTATATTTACGTAGTTCATTCCATTTTGAAAATGACCCCAAGAAAAAAGGCACCCACATAAGAATGTACCACGTTTTTTAATGGGATAAATACTTTAACTAATTCTCCAAACATAAAAATCTAACCGGGTCAACTTTTGAGAGAGCGCGGCGCAAGGATCCGAACGCCAACAAACGGGATGGCGCTCACTTCAACTCAAAATATCCACATGGGAATCAAACCCACATTAGATCATAATACATTTTGTCAATGAGCAAAAAGTGTACTTTGAAATAAAGGAAAGAAAATGCGTGTTTGTCCTCCTATAAAGAAAGTAGTATTGCCGATATTGCACTGTGAAAATATTCCATTTGCAAATAGGAATGTCTAGCCTAGATGTTATGGGATATCTTGACTTGTGTCATGTTTCTCACAGTGTTTGGCTTTTATATCGACCATTAAAACAATCCTGGGCGTGGTAATTAAATCCAGTTAAAATGCATAGCATGACTTTTATGTTATATTCCTTGGATAAACCAGAACACAGGTACACTCGATTTTGTCGCATCCCATGACTGGTCACAGGCTGGCACTAACAAAGGCAATATCCAAACAGTGCCACATCCATTAACAAGATAGGAAGAAACACTGGTCAAACCCAGAGATGGTTTTTTTGACACTTTTACTGAGTGAGTCCTGCTCCTCTTCCTTCCAATCCATACCTCTCCCCTTCCTCTTCCTGCACCTGCTGGAGTCAGGAACACACCCAGGATTATTTAGAACACTATACATATATATATATATATATTAGGGTAAATGTGTGTGTCTGAGAATTATTGTTTGCTTACTGATCTGTAACATCAAGATCAAGTTTGTCAAGATCAACATGAGTGAGGGCGAGGAAGCAGTGCCCGCTAAGAGGCCTCAATTTGGCACCAGATTTCTCAGTAATAAGAAGAACGTATTTGAACATAATGCGTGGTTAGTACTGTGTTCGTTTGGCGTGCTTGTGGGGAGTGTTGTGGTGGTGTGTTACCAAGGATATTAAGAGCCTTGTGGGTTGCTGTGAGTGTTGCTGCAGAAGTCACGCTGTTGTTGCCTGAGGGACAGCGTGAGGTTTCCTGTCAGGGCAACTTCGTCTGGCAAAGGATGGCTTAAGGATGTTCATGCTGGGGGAAATAAAGGTTGACAATAACAAACTGATTTATCTCCCGAGGGCTGGGCTATTTTTACTTTAACACCAGTCTCAAGTTGGCTTTTCCTACTCTTCCCATCTGTTAGAGCTTTCCATACTGAGTAATTTCATCCCCATATGTAACTTGCGCAAATCATTTATAATGGCGCTAGCGATTTTTGAAGATTTACTGAATTTGCGGGATACGGGCCACCTAGCAACACCGCCCCGTGTCATGTTCGTGTTTGGCGCAAATCATCAGTTTGGGCTTCAGCAGTGAGAGAGAACAACAAATACTGATGATGCTCGACAATGGAGCAAGTTTAAGCCTCGCCACAGCATTACAAAATTAAGTAAATAACCTCATCTTTACGATGAAACTACTGTTTGTGGCCAGCAGCGCTCTAAGCTAAAACATTACACCTAAAATAACCTGACGGGGTCAAATCTAGCCCTGGGGTGCTCTATGCACTCACCTGCATCCCGCAAATTCAGTAAATCTTAAAAAATCACCAGCACCATTATAATTGATTTGCGCCAGTTATATATGGGTGTCAAATTACTTCGCATGGAAAGCTCTAATAGGGTAGGAAAAGCCAACTTGAGACTGGTGTTAAAGTAAAATAATACTGTTTAGAGTGGTAGACTTTATAGGAGTGTTACAGTGTCAAGTAGAGTGAGGGTCATTTGGTTTTCCTCATGTTGCAGAGGTACGTCACCTCAGCAGTGTGTTGGGTCAGGTAGTGTACAGGCAACTGCGGTGTGCCCGCCTGTACTGTGATGAAACTAAAGCTCGAAGGAGACCACAGGGAGGGGGGAGAGAACTCAAAGACTGGAGGATGGTGTTCTCACATAACAACTGGTAAGGCAGGGAAAAGAAGGCTTGTCTGTCTTGAAGGAGGCTGAAAGAATAAGGAAGATTCCAGTTAGCTGTATATGAAGTAATAAGAGTAAGATATTAGGAAGTAGATAATTTTTAATTAAACTGTCAGTACTCAGTGTAATGTAGGGATGAACTTCTTGATAAGTGTTGGATCTGTTTTCCAGGGATAATGTTGTGTGGGATGAGACTCAAGAAGCAGAGGCTAAAGCAAGAGTGCAAGTAAACTCTGAAGTATTGCTGACGACTGAGGAGATTGAGAAATTGGAGCAAGAGGCGGCTGGCCAGTGGGACGCATTCTACGGCATCCATCAAAACAGGTGGGAGAGGAAAGATAAGTTTGCTTTCAGTTTAAATAAAGTATGTATGTACTAAATAGTCTTGGATTTTATGAGTTGTCTTTGAAAAATAAATTGGTTGAGTAATTTTCAATGTAATAAGTGCACATAGATTGTATAACTTAAATTCCAATCAGAACTGATATACTTGATTATGTAGTTTAGTTTTCAGTTACACAAAAAACAAACAAACAGGTAATACAGTTTCTGTAATGAAGGCTTATGATTTTATATGTTTTTGACAGATTCTTCAAAGACCGAAATTGGCTGTTTACTGAGTTTCCTGAGTTGGCGCCTCACCTGGCACACACCTTCCCTCAGAAACAAAACCCTGGAGATCAAGATGCAGCCTCCTCTCCTGCGCCTCACCCTCAGAACACTGTCCCGGATAGTGATGGGGAGGCGACAGAAAGTGAGAAACATAGACAATCATCAGAAACCAGTGATGAAAGAATATCCCCACCACCACCACCACCACAACCCTCAGAACCTTCAAACAGCACAGACAGAAACACTGCTAACAGTATTCTCTTTGAGAGTGTTGCTGAATCACCACACACTTGTCCTCAGGAAAATAGTGCAACCAATAGTTTTCCTGGCAAAGATGCAACGCTTCGTATCCTTGAGGTTGGTTGTGGTGTTGGTAATACTGTGTTCCCCATACTGAAGACCAACAACAAGGAGGATCTCTTTGTGTACTGCTGTGACTTCTCAAGTGTTGCTGTTGACATTGTGAAAGAGTCTCCTGATTATGATACAAAAAGGTAGTGTGTGTGTGTGGGATGATATCTTCTTGTGATTGGTTATTTATTTAGAATCATGCAATAGTACACTACTCATAAATCTTGTTATGAATAGTATTTGTTCTGTTCTTCATTGTAGCAGTAAATGAAGGCAGATTCAAATATTGAATTTTTCTGTTCAATAATTATCCGTGCTTGAAATTGTTACTTGTTGCTTGGTTGCAGATGTCATGCCTTTGTGTGTGACTTGTCCAGTGAGGAGTGGAAGACGCCCTTCCCCAAAGGCAGCCTGGACATCATTGTGTGCATATTTGTACTGTCTGCCCTCCACCCTGACAAGTGAGGAACACGAGTGAATGTCAGATTAATCTTTAAAGATTGCATACAAAAATTGATGTAAAATGTTTTAAGTATTATGAACTTAGAAAAGTTTATTATTATGGTATTCTCATTATATTTATGTATAGTGTGCTAGGGAGTGAAGATTATGCATGGATTTTAATGAACCTTCATAGTGTAAAAAACTTATTAAGTAATTTTCATATGTATAATGAGGAACTGAAAGTTATTAACATTTATGTCAGAAAGTAGTGAGGATTTTCTTCTACATTGGCCGCCATTGCTTTCAGGTACCCACAGGTGATCAGCAAGATGGTGGAGTACCTGCGGCCAGGTGGCTTGATACTGTACCGTGACTATGGCCGTTACGACATGGCTCAGCTGCGCTTCAAGAAGGGGCGCTGCCTTGCTGATAACTTCTACATGCGAGGAGATGGCACAAGATGTTACTTCATCACTCAAGGTGTGACTTACTTTTCCAAAATGGTCATCACCATGGATTTAAGGATAAATGAATAGGCTTCATTGTATTCTTTATGAAAATAGTATAGTGGGTTAAATATTTCTAACCAGAATTTAATTATTTCGATTTCCTTTGCTAACTGAATAGAAATTGCAAAATCTTTTCATATAAATCCCTTTCTTGTAGATCTCATGCTTTACTTCTCGTGTTGTTGATTATTTTGTATTATAGTCAGAGGGTTAAAGGAAGTTGGCCTGGCTTTCAGATGAAGTGAGGGAGCTGATGACACAAGCTGGCCTGGAGGAGGTGCAGAATCTGGTGGACCGGCGGTTACAGGTCAACAGAGGCAAGCAGCTCACAATGTACCGGGTGTGGGTGCAGGCCAAGTACCGCAAGCCAGCTCACCCTGTACCTGATGGTCACCCTTGATGCTGCTGCTGATGTGGCAAGCTGGGAGGCTGTAATTGCTGGAGCACATTCATCCCTGTTACTTTGGGAGATTTAGGTATTGCTTGTTACTTTAGTGTTTGCAAGGTGAGTGTGGAAGGATGTATCATTGACTCAAATGTCACTGAATCATTACATATTTATTGTTTTTCATTTTTTTAAGTTATTCACTTTGTTTAATTGGTCTATGAATGTCTCTTGTGTATATGGTGCTCATTTACTTTATATTTTATGATTGAAGCTAATAGTGTAGGAAAGGCTGACAGGCCGAGAATTTTATGTGAAATATGATAAGTAATGAATTTAGGTAAGAGTAAAATTGATATGAAGTCTCATACGTCAGAAAGCTTAACATAATTCTGAAAGAACTTTTGAATATTGAAAACAGTCTTGTTTTCTTGGTTAAATATGTTCAGGAAGAAAAGTTTATTAGTTTTTTTTACACATTACAGGAAAATAAATCAAGGCGTGTAAATATTTTGATAAATAAAATGTCGACTTGTTTCCATCACTTTTTATTGACTGTATCACCAGGTTCTTTAACCTTCACTCTGAATCACAGCTGGAGTTCTGTCAAGCAGGGTCCTGATGTAGAAAGACACGTGACAAATGAATGGAAAATATTTTTAGTAGCCTCTGTCCTGTAGTGAATTGTTAGTTGTTGTTTATGATGATTTAGAAGTACATTTAGCTGCAATGAGATAAAGTGCAAGACTGGAGAAGACCTACAGATAGTATGCAAAGGAAGATATGAGAAAAATGAACATTACAGAAAGGATTGGACACAACTACAAAAGGTTACATTGATTCATGAGCTGCTGAACTCTCCAATGGAAAATAATCATGAAATTCAGTGATGATAATGAAAATGGATTTAAAATGACATTGCATCTGTTATCATGTATACTGTAATTGTGCAATCTCGCTTCAAAATCAATATTCATGGTAACTTCATCGATATTGTAATTGAATGAATGGAACTTATGTAAAAAAGTATGAGATATGCCTTATATAAATTAGCTTGTCTTGAAAATACAAACTGTATGCAAACTTTATCATGTGAGGGCCGTAATTTAGCACCAGATTTCCCCACACGTATCTTAATAAAGGAGGTGAGGTGAGGGAAGGGTGAAAGGTTGCTCACCACCATCTGTCATCATCTCCAACACTTTTCTTTTCTCTCCAGGGATTCCTGAATTATGAGTGACCAGTTCTGATAAATATCCACGTTTCCCTGCTCAGGCGTTCCCTCCCTGCATGGTCATTGGTCAAAGCCCTGCCTGTCATCTCCCTCCAGTGCTTGTCCTTTGTACATCACACTGCTGGCCTCCCTCCCTCTTGCACTGCACCTTCCATCACTGACATCATTCTTGAATAATAAATTATTTTTTTATGTAGAGTTTTGTTATTCCAGTTTTAAGTGAGAGTTTTCTTGCTCAAGAGTAGATGAGCTGCCTGTATAATGCATCCTGCAGCTATAACAAGACGTAAAACACCCTACATTGATTGTATCCTTACTCTCAGCCCATCTCTCTGCTACAGCATCCTTATAAGCCTCTTGTCAGATTTCAAAATCTGAAAAAAAGGGGCAAGGAAGTGTCTGCAATATGTCCTTGTCTTGTTTCAGCTGACCATAAAAAGAAATAGGTAAATAGTTACTCTGAGTACAATAAAACAAAGGTTATAAATACAATATGGCTTAAAGTAATTAAAAAGACTGAAATTTAATGACGGCAAGTGTTGAAAATAAATTTTTTTCTTGAAATAGATTCATATTTATAAGATCTAAAATTTCAATATGATGCAAAAAAGATCTGACTAGGCTATACAGTCAAAGAAAATCGTTATTCATTGTCAGATGAAATTGCAAACTATTTAATTGATGTTATGTTTGCAATATCGATTGAAAAAGAAAAAAATCTATTGTAATTATCTCACTTTTACAAATTATATAATCAAAACATGATGTAAAGAAATGAAATGTATTGTAAAATAACACTGCAGTCGGCAGTCCGGAACAAGACACGCCAACAGGGACATACTTGTTTGAAAACGAATATGGTAAGAAAACAAAAAGTAACAATGTATAAAGTGGATGATAGGAAGAAAAGAAAAGGAAAGATTAAGATATATAAAACCCGCCAGTGAGGTGCCGTTCCAAAGGCGACATCCGCAGCAACAGCAGCGCGCCAACCGCCGGTACTGTCAACAGCAACAAACCCGCAACCTTACGTAGTGGTGGTGTACCGGTGTGTTTGTGTCACTTATTTCCTTCATTCCTCCACCGGAAACTCTCCTTGGGCATTAAGGTGAGTACATGCCATAGCTTAATTCTTCGTGGTGATATGGAGAGACTATCATGATTGTAGGACTTGTGGTTCTCATGATATACAGACCAAAACACCACCACCACCACCACCACAACAACAACAACAACAACACTGCACTTTGAGTAACACATTCACACGAAACGCAATTACCGGGAACATATACAACATCACGAGAAACACCAAGCCAAGTACAACAAAACCCACCAAGAATAAGTTGCAGTGTGTCCTTGCCTTGGCGGGGTGGCGGTTATTGTTTGCATTTCGTATCACGCCCTGGAGAGAGGAAGGGGAGAGGCGAGGGAGGGGGGGGAAGGTAGAGCTGCGCCTTAGATCCTGGTGGTGTGAGGAGTGGCGGGGTGGGGGTGGGGGGGGGTGACAAAGAGGCAGTGGAAGAACGTCACTTCGTATTTCTGAACTCTTTTGCGTCTCGCCTTTCTCTGTTTCATAAGGTCATAGTTGAAGTGACACGGGTTTTGAAGGGGATTTTACGGTTCTAGTGGTAGATTCACGAGTTTTTATTTCAATAACTGATAAAATACTCTTGAGAACTCGGTCAATCATTCCCGTGGCATTTGGAAATAGTCTTGAAAATAGTCTTGAAATAGTCTTGGAAATAGTCGTAGTGTGAGAGGAAGGTGTTTCGAAATACGATCCTCTGTATGATTGTGGTGGGGGCTGCTGGAATATTGTCCTACTGAGGTTTTAGTGTTTCTTACTATTGGTGTAGAGAAAATATATAGTGCTTCAGTGCTTACAGTTATACATCATGAATGCTTTATTTTACTTTCCCTTAGTGGGTGAATAGGAGAAACTAATAACCATGTTGGGCTTAGGAGAGTGACTTTATGTGGGAGAGAGGGACACACACACACACACACACACACACACACACACACACACACACACACACACACACACACACACACACAAGCGCGCGCGCGCGCAGGCACACATACACCACCCAAATAAAGGAAGTGCAGAGAATTTTGTCGGGGGATATTAGGAAAGATCACGATAGGAATGAGATCAACCTTTCTCCATATCCATGTTCCTCTCATTCTCCATCTCTTTGGAACTATAAAGGTTTACTGTCATCCATCACTTCTTATCTTCTTATGAATAGATGATACCCCACCAGCGCCATTAGATGTCCGGCCCCTACACCCCTTTGTCTCATCTTTCTGGTATTCCTTCCAACATTAACCCCTTTAGTACTGGAACGCATTTTTTCATTGATTTTGCTTACTGTTTGTTGATTTTATACAGTTTCAGGAACTCACGTGAGGATTAAAATAGTACTGACTCAGGCCATTAATCTTCTGACCTCCATAGATCCCTCCTAATGTCAGTAAAACCGTCTAATCACACCCAAAACTCGTGGTAGAAATGTGTCTCAGTACTGAAGGGGATAATTCCCTCTCATCCTTCTCGCATATGAGTGTCCACCATCACCATCAAATCCTTAATTTCTCTTATCTCATCTGTCTTCTTTCCTTCCCATTCACGATAGAGCTTTCCTCATGTCTCCTCTCCCATCTCATATTAAGATTAAACACGCCACTTGCCAAACATTTGTCTTCTTTTCTCATTGTTCCTCCATTTAATTCCTCCCCAGTGACAGCAGATACTCACTCATTCTTCCACCTTTTCTCTCTCCTGTTTGGTTGTCCCCCCCCCCCCCACCTCCTTTTCAGTATTAGGGGGTCAAGGGGTCAGGGTGCAGTGTCAGGGTGTCACGGTTGTAGGGCAGGTCGCGGCAGAAGCAGGTAGTGTGTGGCTGCAACCAATGATGTATCGCAGCGCTTGAATTACGAAGCAGCCACGAGTGAAATGTTTTGCATATTGCACACTGTTCGAATAGCAATGGCCGGTACTTCGTGTGTGTGTGTGTGTGTGTCAGAATTTGATTAACTATTAATTCATTGCAGCGTGCATGTGGATGGTTGACCCCCCCAAAAAAAAAAAAACATTTTCAATATTTAGCACGTAATTAAGTTTTTTTTTCCCCTGCATTTATTGGTTTATTTATTTTGCTGTGTATTATTTATTTATTTTGGCAGAGTGGGGTGATAAAGTTTTCAGGACCATATTTTGATGCGGCTGGAGCGGTGAGTGAGGCAGCGCGTGGGAGGCGTAGCTTGTGGTGCGGCATGGTGAGTCGAGCACTGAGTCAATCACTGTTCGAAACATTAAACGACCGAGCAACGAGGCGTGGGGCTTTGATTCTGCCTACACACACACACACACACACACTCACTGACGAGCAGAAACATATATGATGGTAACAAGTAAGAAGAGAACAGTTGAAGAAAAAGAAACTAAGAATAATTTTCATAACCAGAGGAAACGACAGACAGACCTACATACAGAGAGACAGACATACTCAAGCACATCATTAAGCACACATAAAAACTAAACAAGAAACAAGAATAAAGTATAAAAACTACAAAACTCAACTTCACACACAAAAAAAAATTAGAGGACATACTTAGATGGAGGAGAGAGAAAAAAGGAAAAAGGAAACCCACAATTCCAAACAAATTTCATACACATCCAGCATTTGCGCAGCGCCGTGTACCTAACCCACACAGATCCCGCCTTCCTCTCACTGCAAGGACAACAACAACTGACGCCCTGCTGGAGTCTCTTGCGCCTTTACGTTATCATTTAGGGCCGTATCCTGCATCTTCCACCCCTTACCCTTCCTCCACTCCCTCCCTCCCTCCCGCACCCTCTCCCTTACTCCAGCTCCACCCCCCAGGATGTGCATCACCTCCAGACCGCCGGCGGGAGGAAATACACAGCGATACGGAATCATAAAGGGGGAAAAATTTGTGCCCGGAGAAGGAGAAGGGATATTTTGCGGTGGGTCCTTTCCACTCCTTCCGCCCAGCGCCATCTATGGACGGGAGGCGGAACTGGGGCGTCTCGTTTTCTTTACCGAGGCCGCGGGAAGCTCTTTGTGTGTTGCCACTGTGTCTGCCCGAGGAAGAGGAGGGGAAGGGCACTAATATAGAAGTGCTGTATCCGCGTTGTTTTATACAAATGAGAATCGAGGGCGTTTTGTACCTAGTGTGTGTGTGTGTGTGTGTGTGTGTAGAGCCTTGCTGTTGCTTTTCTTCTTTGTGGATGTAGTTTTGTACGATTCTACGCGTGTCTTGCTGAAAGAGAGAGAAGGGGGGGGGGAGGGGAGGTAAACATAGTGAGAGACGAGGTAAGGATGACTAAGAAAGAGTGAGAGAATGAAGATGAATGAAAGGAGAGGTAAACAAGAGTGTGTGTGAGTCAAATGAATGGCGTGAGTACGTAGTGAGTGTTAAAGTGTGACGATGAGTGAAAAGGAATGAATGGAAGTGAATGACATGGATAGTGAGTTAAATGAGGGATGGAAGTGAGGAAAATGAACAGTTAGTGAGTTAGAGGCAAGATAACAATGAATAAGATGAGAGAGAGAGAGAGAGAGAGAGAGAGAGAGAGAGAGAGAGAGAGAGAGAGAGAGAGAGAGAGAGAGAGAGAGAATGTTTGTCAGGGTTCCCAGAGGCTCACTACCACAATTGGAGAAGCAGCCAAGTCAACACCGGCTCTTCTGATTGACTCTCTCTCTCTCTCTCTCTCTCTCTCTCTCTCTCTCTCTCTCTCTCTCTCTCTCCCTTGGCTAGTGTACGGAAGAGAGGAAAGGAAACGGTGGCCTTCTTGTGTTGCACAGTGGAGGAAATGAAAGAAGGGAGGTTTCTTTTTTCCTTCTTTCTCTTTCCTTGGGTTGGATAATTCGTCATTTATCGTCATTCTCTGCGCGTCTCAGTAGCGAGGGAGAACAAACACGAGGGCGGTGGGGTTACATATTACTGCGTCAATAGCAGAGAGAGAGGGAGAGAGAGAGGTGGGAGAGGAGATAAGAGGCATAGAAATAAAATGCGTAGGAAGAGAAGCATTTTTAAGACTCATTTTTCCATTACAAAAAAGTGAAGGGAGAAATTTTTTTAAGGAGGAAAAGGAAGGGCATCTTTGTTTACCATTGTTGTGTTTTAGTGTGCTTTGGGTTTACTTCTGTTCTCTTAGTGAAGGTACCCCCTATTAACGCAACAGAAAACGGGGAAGGAGGACTATTGTTGTAAGATAAGCTGGCGGTGGAAGCTGTAAAGAAAACGAATGGAGGAAGTGGAGTTAGTGGGAGAGAAAACGAGTGGTGATGAATGGGAGACTATAAGAAAGAGAGAGAGAGAGAGAGAGAGAGAGAGAGAGAGAGAGAGAGAGAGAGAGAGAGAGAGAGAGAGAAGGTGAAGACGGTGAGGATAGTGTAGTAATGAATGGATGACTAGCAAAAGAGATATGAAAAGGCCACGGTTGAATTTAGAAACTAGAGCCTTTTGTTCATCTTTGTAACACGAGCTTGTGTAACCCATCACTGTCTGTTTACTTGCGCCAAAAGAGAGACGGGATAGCACACTCTTCCTGCTACTTTCTTTCTTTCTTTCTTCCTTGCTTTCTTTCTTTCTTTCTTTCTTTCATCTCTATCTGAAAAATTAGAGGGAGTTTGTATGATATTGTTGTGTGGGAAGTTTAAGTAATGCGAAGAATTTGTACTTAGCTCTTTTACTTTAACGTACTTCCATAAGGTCATTATGGGAGTTTACTGCTGTGCTCTTAGGCTCGTTAGGCTACCCAATGCCCCATTACGGAAAGATACAACTTGGGGAATAAAAGCATCTCAAATGATTCTTAATGGGGATGAAAATGTAGTCGGTTCAGGAAGAGTGGGGAGGAAATTAGGTTAGTTAATAAGTGATCCATTAGTGTGTGTGTGTGTGTGTGTGTGTGTGTGTGTTACGTGATGATGGATTGGTCGTTTATTTGTTTGTCTCTGTTTCATCAATTTTCTCAACGTTTCCCAACTTTCATTATTGTTTTTTTTTTATAATTAGAATCACGTACAGGTAAAAACAGGACTGATTTAGAACATTAATACAATACTACAGTGGCTTACACACACACACACACACACACACACAGAGAGAGAGAGAGAGAGAGAGAGAGAGAGAGAGAGAGAGAGAGAGAGAGAGAGAGAGAGAGAGAGAGAGAGAGAGAGAGAGAGAGAGACGAGGAG
>JAHFWG010000115.1:281380-292801 GCA_020233015.1 Callinectes sapidus | reverse complement strand
AGAGAGAGAGAGAGAGAGAGAGAGAGAGAGAGAGAATATTTCGTCCATAAATCAGTCCAAATGCAAGAAAAATTAACATAACGAGGAAAAAAAGCATAAGTACTTGCGAAATTCCGAAAATATAGAAGAATAAGAGAATTAATAGAAAAAACAGCAGTTAATAAACAAAAGTAAAAAAAAAAATATAAGAAAATAATTTTTAAAAAGTCTATTAATGTATTTCTCTCACTCTCTTAAGTCAGACTACGTTTTATCAAGTCCCTGAAGCTGGGTGTGAACAAAACAAGGCAACAGTATGTCTCAAAAACCAGTTCATGGCGCATCCTTCTCAATTTTCCATGTTTTTCCTCATTTTCCCTTCCTTTACCCCATCAGGACGCGTTTCACTGTGTTCCCGGACCTAATAGTGAACAGAAGGCAATAGTATGTCTCAAAAACCACTTCTCGGCGCATCCTTCTCAATTTTCCATGTTTTTCCTCATTTTCCCTTCCTTTACCCCATCAGGACGCGTTTCACTGTGTTCCCGGAGCTGAGAGCGAACAGGGAAGCGAGGCAGTGGTGTGTGAACCTGAAGAGCAGCCTAGCAGTGCCCCGCAACGCCGAGGAGAACGAAAGGCTGTACACTCAAGCCCTTCCCTTCCTGGACCAGTGCCGCCCGCCAAACCATGCCAAGGGGTTCTTCTGGTTGGGAGCCACAGATGAAGATGAAGGTGGCGTCTGGACCGATATGGAGGTTTGTAGTTTATTTTTCTGAGTTGACTGAATTTTTTTTCTTTTTTTCTTCTTTTCTTGAAGATTTTTTAAACTATTTTCACTAATTTTCGCTTTCTATTTATTTTCTTCATTTTGTTTATTTGTTTTCGTGGCTCCTTATTTCTTGTGTTTGTTCTTCCTCCTTGTGATTCTGATCTTTTATGATTTTTCGTCAGTTTTTTTCTATTTTTTCCAATCTGTTTTCGTGGCTCCTTATTTCTTGTATGTGTTCTACCTCTTGGCAATTCTCGTTTTCCATTCATTATTCTTTATTTTCTTCTCTAATTTTTTCCACTTATTTTTCTTCTCTTTTGTTTTCTTATCTGTATTCATCGATTTTTATTTCTTCTTGACAATTCTCGTTTTACATTATTTTCTTCTTTTTAATATTTTTTCCCCCACGTTTTCTTCGCCGCACTTTATTTCTTGTGTCTGTTCTCCCTTCTGACAACAACGAGCATTTATTTTTCACTCCCACCATCTCTATTCCTGCTACAAATATATCATACTTTTTTTTTCTTAACCTTTGTCTTCCTCTACTATCATCTTCCTATTCCCACGTTATTGTCTGTCACGCTGGTCATTACGGTAATTACTCCTCTTACTGTTGTTAGAGGTGACACATGGCCTCTGCTTCACATTATCTTCCACGTACAGGTAGAATATTCATGAGTCTAGCCAGGTGAGTTACTACAAGAGGTGGGAGGACTTGGATTTTTTATTATTTTTTTTTTTTATGAAAGAGGGAGGGGGGAAGCCAGCCAAGGGTAAAAAAAAAAAGACAATGAAAACAGGTGATACATGTGATATTAGGAGGTGGTTGAAGTTTGTGTTCTATGCACGTAATACTTTTTTTTTCCTTCCATTCTCTATTTCTTTATCTCTTCTATCGTATTCTCACTGTAACTTCTCTCTAGCTCCTCTTCCGTATTCTGCTTGTCTTGTGTCATCTTTTCTTTCCTTATCTCTGTATTTTTTCTTGTTATTACCTTTTTTTCCCTCCATTCTCTATTTCTTTATCTCTTTTATCGTATTCTCACTAACTTCTCTCTATCTCCTCTTCCGTATTCTGCTTGTCTTGTATTTTCTTTCCTTTTCTCTTTATTTTTTCTTGTTATTACCGACCGTGTACCTTTTTTTTTTCTAATTCCCCCAGGAGTTTGTCTCTTCTTTCGTATTTTACCTTATACTTTCCTCATATTCCTGTTTGTCTTGTGCCTTTTATCTTATAATCTCCTATTCCTTTTTTTTCTACTTGTCCTGCGTATCTTCTTTCCATTCCTTATCTCTTTATCTCATTTTCCCGTAATTTTCAGGGTGTGTTCCTCAACTACACAAACTTCGAAGGCAGAGCCAAAGGATCGACGAAGGCGTGTGCGATATACCTCATTCCCCCGCAAGACCAGGGATGGGATGACAGCACCTGCACTGATCTCTACAAGTTCTGCTCGGGGTGTATGGAGGAGACGCCCGCTGTGCTCAAAATGCGGGGATTATGTGAGGATGAGGACCTGAAGGCTGCCTGGTTCACCTTCCAACAACAACCAAGACAGAAGCCATCTTTCAAGTATGTTATAAAGACTGTCTCATTTTGTCCCGTTCCTTATCACGGCCCCTTATGGTTTTCTTTATCTTTTTTTATTGAGTTTTCAGTGGTATATGATTATTTGTCCATATTCTCCTCTCGTTCTTCTATTGTTGATTTCAAGTATGTTATAAAGACTGTCTCATTTTGTCCTGTTCCTTATCACGGCACCTTATGGTTTTTTTAATTGAGTTTTCAGTAGTTTATAATTGCTAGTCGATATTCTCCTCTCTTTCTTCTATTGTTGATTTCAAGTATGCTATAAAGACTGTCTCATTTTGTCCTGTTCTTTACTGTGGCTCCTTATGGTTTAGTTACTGAATTTTCAATAGTATAGGATAGCCACTCGTCATTCTCTCCTATTTCTGGTTTTTCCTATGTAGTCTCTCACTATTCCTGGCATATTGTCCTCCCATCTTCTACCTACACTCTCCTTCCCTCCACATCTTCCTACTCCTCCATCTTCTATCTGTTGCCTATTGTCTATTGTTCTATTATTGCTATACTGTTATATCATCTATGTCATTTTATTCCTTCTCTTTATACATAGTCTTGTTTTTCGTCTTTGGGTCTCTAGTGTAGGCGGCCCAGGTTCGAATCCTTGCTATATCTAGTTGTTCGGTGGGAGATGTAGCGTTCTCCCGTTAACCCTAGCGATGGCATATGACCAAAACTGTTGTTGCGCCAAATGGAATAATATTTTGTTAGTCTTTTCCTTTTCTTCTACTCCTTCCTCCTCTCCTCACCTTCCACGTCTTATTCTTTCTTCTTCTAATTATTTTATTTTCTACTTCTGCTATAGTGTCCTCTTATCACACCATCCTCCTCCTTCCTCTTTTATTTACTCTCCTCCTCCGCCTCCCCTTCCTACTGTTCTACTCTCTTATCTCATTACCAGGCGGTTAGTCACAATAAGTCATAAAAACAGCTATGCAAGGACTTTGAATATCTGTTGTTGCTTGGTTAATCTATGTAATATTAAGCGGTCCTCCTCCTCCTCCTCCTCCTCTCCTCCTTGTCTAGTCCACTTTATTGTTTCTTCATTAAATATTCCTCGCACGAATAATTACTTTGTGTCTGTGTCTCTTGTTTGTGAATCAATACTGTGTGTCCGCACGTGCACGCAAAAACACCTCAGACAAAAAAAAAATAATATGAACTCAAATATAGGTGAATTTCCAGCCCTTCCCCTATCCCCCTACCCCTCCCCCCTCCCCTCTCTCTCTCTCTCTCTCTCTCTAAGAAGGCCTCCAACCCTTGCAGAGGCTTCACCAAGTACATTATACAACCCGACGATAAGGAAGAGACAGCTTGGCGCCTCGTGAACCAGTGGACCAACACAACTCTAGCCCTCCTGCACACCCACGGCCTCCACTACCCGACGGGGACGCGGGAATGGAAGCTTCTGACAGACTACGATGTGTGCGGGAAGGCCAAAGGTGAGTGGTGGGTGATTTGATGTGATTATAGCTGGTTAATGTTTTGCTTGCTTGATTTTTTTTTTCATTTATTTTTCTTTTTTCCACTCGTGTTTCAATGGTTTCTTTTTTTTTTTTTTTTAGAGGGGGGGGTTGTTTTTGTGGTTTGTATTGGATTGTTTTTCCCATTTTTGTTTCTCTTTGTTTGTTTGTTTGTTCGTTTTTGTCTTCTTAGGATATTTTCATATATATTTTTCTTTTTTCCCCTGTCTCTTTCTTTCCTTACATTTCTCAATTATCATTCTCTCTCTCTCTCTCTCTCTCTCTCTCTCTCTCTCTCTCTCTCTAATCTACCGTCTTATGTATTTTCAACTGCCTACAACTTGATTACATTTAAGAAGGAGGTTTCACGACATTTACCTCTCTTTTTTTTGACTAACTATCAGAGCTGCATGGGGACTGGCAAATAAATGAGAAATTTTTTTG
This sequence comes from Callinectes sapidus, assembly GCA_020233015.1. NCBI lineage: Eukaryota > Metazoa > Arthropoda > Malacostraca > Decapoda > Portunidae > Callinectes > Callinectes sapidus. The sequence goes on along the minus strand of JAHFWG010000115.1, from coordinate 288,558 downwards.
AGGGGGTGTCTGTTTCGCTCTTTACTTTACCCTTGGCCAGACTTCAACAGTGACATAAGACAAATATCACTTCCTACTCGTTTTATCCCCTTCTCCACTCTCATCGTCTCTTCACCTGTCTAATTCCTCCTAATCATCAACTTCCAGACAGTGATCACCTGCTCTCCCTCTCCGCCTGCTACGAATTCGAGTACACCTGTGGGGATGGCACCTGTGTGAACCTGAGCCAGCGATGCGACCTTCGTGTGGACTGCCCTGACAATACTGACGAGATAGGGTGTGAGAAACTGGTCAAGCCGCAGGATTACCTCTCTTCACTCACCCCGGCAGGAGTCGAGCCGGGTCCTCTCGCCCTCAATCTCTCCCTTCAGATCCTCGGCTTCTCAGAGGTAAGAGGAAGGGTGGAGGAAAGAAAAGGGAGGAAAAATAAAGGGGTGTACTGAAGAGTGGAGGAAAGAAAGGGGAGGAATATCAAGGGGTGTATTGAAGAGTGGAGGAAAGAAAGGGGAGGAATATCAAGGGGTGTACTGAAGAGTGGAGGAAAGAAAGGGGAGGAAAAACAAGGGGTGTACTGAAGAGTGGAGGAAAGAAAGGGGAGGAAAAACAAGGAGTGTACTGAAGGGTAGAGGAAAAGAAAACAAAGAAGAAATTCCCTCCTCCACAGATCAACCTGAGGGATCTTAAGCTCACGGTGGATCTGGCAACGACCATCTCCTGGTACGACCAACGACTCCAGTACCGCAACCTGAAGGCCATTCGAGAGATCAACCATATCCCGGTAAGGCGAGCAACAACTTCGACCACAACCACCACCACCAAGACTACGATCACGACCATCATTTTGGTACTACATTTTTTTTCTCTCTATCTCTGTGTCTCTGTAACTTTCCAGCCTCTCCTCAACGTATTACTGTATTCCCTCGCTATCTTGTTCTATCAGTGTTAACACCAACTGCTCTTCTGATCTTGACTGGTTTTCTCTCTCTATCTTTGTGTCTTTCTAACTCCTCACCCTCTCTTCAACGCAATCTTGTATCTTTTGCTGTTTTGTTTTATCAGTAATTTCACGCAAATTACTCTTCTGGTCTTGACTTGTTTTCTCTCTCTATCTCTGTGTCTCTCTAACTCCTCACCCTCTCCTCAACGCAATCTTCTATCTTTTGCTATTTTGTTTTATCAGTAATTTCACGTCAATTGCTCTTCTGATCTTCCCAACTTGTCTCAATGCAATCTTGTATCTTTTGCTATCTTGTTTTATCAGTGTTAACGCCAGCTGTTCTTCAGATCTTCTAACTTCATTGTCTTCCTAAGTCTCGTGGCCTTGCACCAACAAACAATTTCTCCCCCACCCCTGTTCTGGTTAGTTCTTAAATGCAGGACTTAAACCAGTACATTCAGTCAATGATCCCTTTTATTCAGGTAAACTCTAAACTCTCTACATGCTTCTGCCTTTCCTGCTTTCTCTAAATTCTTTCTTGATGGATGTTTCAAGACACTCCTTCCTCAGTAAATTACTTGGCTGTTCTTGGCTTTTCTTCTTCGTTTTCTTCTTGATGTTCTTATGTAGAACCATAAAGTAAGTCCTGGTAATGATGACAATGATGATGAGGGTGATGATGATAGCGGTAGCAGCTGGTAAGGTAGGAGGAGGAGGAAGAGGAGGAGGAATACAAAGGGATACAAAGGAGAGCCAAGCAGCAACAGACCTTTTGGTCCTTTCAAGGCTGCTTGATAACTACTACTAACTATCTACAGGGGGGGAGAGACAGGACAGTACAGGAGAATGCTCCTCCCCACCCACCACTTTCTCCAGTTTTCGCTAGCATGGAAAACAGATTGGAAAAGTATCATGCAGTATGGAAAAAAAACTGAGGAGGAGAAGGAGAAAGGGAAGAAAGAGATGAGGAGAGGAGTAGGATTATGAGGAGAGGGAGGACAAGAAGGAGAAGGAGAACGGGGAGAAGGGGAAGGAGGAAAAGGAGACAAGGTCAGATGCATGCCAAGGAATGGTACACAACAACCTGTTCCCCAGTCACGGTGGGATGTGGGTGCAATACACGTACCAAACCTTCCTTTCTTAAACTTATCATGTCCATATGAAATGTTCCAATGATAGTTATTGCTTGAGATTCCTTACTAATCTACCTCCTTCTCCTCCTCTTCTCGCAGCCATCAGAAGTGTGGATACCGAAAGTGGAGTACTTGAACGCAGACTTTCCACGCATCTCCACCACCACCGCGATACTAAATGTGGTGCGCCAGACTGAACCAGAGCCTGACGACCCCTCAGCGCCCCTTCACGGTGAGGGGAAATGTTAGGGAAGGAAGGGGAAGGGAAGGGAAGGGAAGGGGAAGAAAGGAAGGGAAGGGAAGGGGAAGAAAGGAAGGGAAGGGAAGGGAAGGGAAGGGGAAGAAAGGAAGGGAAGGGAAGGGAAGGGAAGGGAAGGGAAGGGAATGGAAGGGAAGGAAAAGGAAAGGAAAGGAAAGGAATGGAAAGGGGAGAGATGGAAAGAAGGGAAAGACTTGGCTGAAAGACTCTACACAAAAGAATAAGAGGAGAAAACAGAAAGAAAACAACTGTGTGTGTGAGATAGATAGATAGATAGATAGATAGATAGATAGATAGATAGATAGATAGAGAGAGAGAGAGAGAGAGAGAGAGAGAGAGAGAGAGAGAGAGAGAGAGAGAGAGAGAGAGAGAGAGAGAGAGAGAGAGAGAGAGAGCAAACACACATCACCACCACCATCACCATTAGCACACACATCTTTACTCTCTTTTCCCATGTTTTTTTTATTATTTTTTTAAATTTAAACATTACTACTTGCGTACATGCACTTTTTGTCTAAAGGTACACCATCCATCATGTGCCACTTATTTAAAAGGCAACAATTTTAAAAACTTATTTACCTCTTTACACTTACAATATGAGAAAAAAAAATCTTATATCTAGGGTACATATTTACAATCACAAATATTACCATAATTACTAATGTCTTGATTCTCCGATTACTTACATGACAGGGTTCCTGGATGACGATGTTCCTGACGGTGATTGTGTCGCTGTACATGTTCTCCTACGTGTACAACCTGATCCTCTTCCTGGGCCACGAGAAGTACTGCAAGTGGCAAATCGGCTCTGACATGGACGTGACCAACGAGAGGTGAGTGAGGCCAGGCGAGCGGAAAAGCGGAGGAAGCTGAAGGTGGACGGAGTGGACGAGATCTGTGGTCCGTATTCTGAAATGCTTTGCCCTCTCACCATCACTACGTTCCAAAGGCTCTAAATGAAGATGTACTCGTGTTTTTAAGGTTGTTTTTTTTAGGGTTCTGGCGGTGGATCAGCAAGATTTCTGGTTTATTGTTAGGGAAATGTGGAAAATCCGTCTTGTCGTCTCTGTGACCTTATAATTGTCGTGGTGAGAGAATAAGTTGACTCTGAATACGGTCGTGTGTTCAGAAACGCTTTTCTCTCTCACCATGACTATTTTCCAACACCACATAGATGATAAGCGGGATTTTTAGGGGTGTTTCTCCAGTTATTAATGTAGAAATCTTGTCAGTCTGCCTCTAGAATCATAAAAATACCTTAAAAACTCGTGTACTCTTGAATAAAGTCTTTTGAAGTAGTGTAGGTGAAGCACAGGAGTGTTTGAGAATACGAGCCTCTGGCAGTAACTCGAGTGATGCTGGGCCGGTACGAGGAAAGACTGGAGTGAACCCGTTAGAGAAGGATGGATGGGCTGGAGCTGTGAGAGTTTGGCATCAAGACCAGTAGCGGAAATGGAAGGTAGGATAGGTAGAGAGGACAAGTTATGAAGGGCTTAGGGAAAGAGGAATGGGTTGAAATGTTGAGAGTCTGGCAGCAACATCAGAAACTTAGATGGGAAGGTATAGAGTTAGTCGAAACAGAGATTTAGAACATAAACTCTAAAGGACGAAAAATAGAGAGGAAGTAGCGAGATCAGAATTGAAAGCCCAGGAAAGGATATAAATGTTGAACAAGATTAGTAACATACATAGCTGGAAAGGTTAGAATAATGGAAAGGAAGAGAGAGGATGAGAAGACAAGCTACGATAAGGGAACAAAGAGAGGAGTAGCAAAGAGGCTGAAACTGAGAGACCACGAAAGTAGAGAGGCACTGAGGTGGAAAAAAAGATTGCCAGCAAGATCATAGAACAGGTAGAAAGGGAGAGAGAGAGAGAGAGAGAGAGAGAGAGAGAGAGAGAGAGAGAGAGAGAGAGAGGAACAAGGAAGGAAGGAAGGAAGTGAGTGAGTGAGGGAGAGGGAGAGCAGAGGGAGAGGGAGAGGATGAGGGGAGGGGGGAGAGGGGTGACGAGGAGTTGCCATCTTGAAGTTCTTGTTTCACTCTGATTTTCCACAGCCAAGACCTCTCTCTCCCTTCTCTCTCTCCCGGTACTCTCCTTGCTCTCCCAGTACTCTCCCACTCCCCAGTACAGCTCCCAGTACACCCAGGACACCCCCAGTACACCCCCAGTACACCCACAGTCATTCTTAAGATTCTTTTCCTTCTTTCTTTTCCTTCTTTCATCTTTCTCTTAGTTTTGTTGAGAATAAGACATGCTTACTCTATCAATGCTTGGACACACACACACACACACACACACACACACACACACACATGGCTTACTTGGGTTTAAGTGGGAATGCTTGTTGTTTGAGGGTTACAAGTAGGAATTGCAGTTTTTCTAGTTGAGTTTTAGTTTGAGTTTTGAGTTTTAGTTTTAGTTTTTGAGTGTGAGTTTTTGAATGTGGGTATTTGCTCTCTTACCACTGTTTTCCTAAGCCACAGAGATGATCAGCAGGGGGGGGGGGCGGGGTTGTTCTCAAGGGGGTTTCTTCTCGTAAAGTAGAAATCCTGTTAGTCCGTCACCAGAACAGTAGAAAGTAGAATTGAATATCGTGTCCCTTGAAATAGAGGAATTTGATTGATAATGGGTTTTCAAGAGTGGTTTTTACATTCATAAGGTGGAAATCTTGAACAGAAAATGTAATTAAAACTCCGAGTGATTTTGAAATAGAGTACTTTGATTAATTTGGGTCCTCAAGATTGACTTTTTATGTTTAAATGGTAAATATCTTAACAATCCGTCACTATAAGAGTAGAAAGTATCATTAAAAAACTCGAGTCACTTCAAACAGAACATGCTGAAAAGAATAGAGATGTGGTGCAGAAGTGTCTCAGAATGTAGCAAGTCGTAAGTCATTAAGAGAACGAGTAATTTGCTTTCACACTCCTCCTGTCCCCCCTGTCCTTCTGTCCTCCTGTCTTACTGTCCTCCTGTGTCAAGTCTTCCTCCATCCTCCTTACAAAGCCTGACAATTATTAGATTCCTGCAAGATCAAAGGCGGTGCTTAGTGTTCTTTCAGCTGCTCCTGCCGGGGATCGCCACAGTGGATCAGGAGTCCCCATCCTTCGTCTTCTGCTTTTCACTCTGTCTCTCTTAGCTATACTTATTGTTGGTGTGTCTTCCTCAGCCTCCCCCATCACTGGCTTGTCTTCCTCAACTATGCCTATCACTGCCTTGTCTTCTTAATTAAGCTATGCGCATCACTGGCTTTGTCTTCCTCAACTATGCCCATCACTGGCTTGTCTTCCTCAACTATGCCTATCACTGCCTTGTCTTCTTAATTAAGCTATGCGCATCACTGGCTTTGTCTTCCTCAACTATGCCCATCACTGCCTTGTTTTCCTCAGTGTTATCTTCCTCAGTCTTCATTTTTCCTATACATCGTTGGGTTTATTAGATAGAACTTGTTTGAGCGGTACCTTAAACCTTTGGCGGCTACTTACCACACCATTCCCTAATTACCAATCACTCTGAGACACCGTGACTTGTTTCACAGCTACATCCAGTCTTTGAACGAGGGAAAGTTGTAAAATGTGTACCTTTTCATTGCTAACTTTCTTGTAGAGTTCATGTATTGTTTCTGGTGATGGTGATGGTGGTGGTGGTTAGGTTAGAGAAATGTTCTATCTTTTAGTCTTGTTCTCTTCTAAGTTCCCACACTCTACCAGATTAGTGAAGCTGTGGGTGGGTAAGCATCTGACCTGACCTAACCTAATCTAATTTTCTTGTAGTCTTCACGTATTGTTCCTGGTGTTGCTGGTTCCTTAGTGTTGTGGTGAAAAAAGGCTAAAGAAATTTTCTACCTTTTTTGTTTTGTCCCTTTCACTCTTCATCTTATTCTCTTCCTCAGTCTAAGTCACCACACACTACAAAATCAGTGAAGGAGTGGGGGAAACACCTAACCTAACTTGACCTAACTTAACCTAACTTTCTTAAAGACTCCACATGTTGTAGAGAAAAGGTTAAAGAAATAGTCCTTCTTTTTATTCTATCTCTTTTACTGATCTTGTTGTCTTCTTCTTCCAAGTTACGTACAAAATCAGTGAAGCTGTGGGGAAACATCTAATCTAATCTAATCTAAACATCTAATCTAAGCCTTCACATGTTGTATTGAAAAGGTTAAAGAAATAGTCCCTCTTTTTTATTCTGTGTCTTTTACTCTTCATCTTGTTTTTTTTCCTCAAGTCACCACAAGTCACCACAAATCACCACAAGTCACCACAAGTCACCACAAGTCACCACAAATCACCACAAATCACCACAATTCACCACAATTCACCACAATTCACCACAAGTCACCACAAATCACCACATTTCACCACAAATCACCACAAGTCACCACAAATCACCACAATTCACAAGTCACCACAAATCACCACAAGTCACCACAAATCACCACAATTCACCACAAGTCACCACAAGTCACCACAAGTCACCACAAATCACCACAAGTCACCACAAGTCACCACAATTCACCACAATTTACCACAAATCACCACAATTCACCACAATTCACCACAATAAGTCACCAGTGAAGCACACTTGTAGATATTCTTTGTTAGTCTGAAGTAGGTGTGTGTTTCCTTGTTGAAGCGCAAGTTTAACCACAATGACGTTAAGTTTGGAAGCTTCTCTCTCTCTCTCTCTCTTTCTCTCTTTCTCTCTCTCTCTCTCTCTCTCTTTCTTTCTTTCTTCATTAGCTTACGAGAGTCCACTACAGAACAAAGGTTTCCTGCTGTAGTGTGCTTAAGTGCTTGTACCCAACCCTGACTCACTCGCGTGCGCTCACACACACACACACACACAC